>KZ124360.1:0-11233 GCA_002157025.1 Melampsora abietis-canadensis | reverse complement strand
ATCAAATCAAATCAAGAAAGTTCTCTCAATAACTTTCATCCAATACCACCAATCTCACAAAATGTCAACTTGGGATTATGTAAGTTCATGTCAATCACATTCAAATCCCATCATCAATCGTCTAAACCTGATCATCCATTCCTAATCGAACCATTCTTTCAGATCATGAAATTTGTTAAGTCGAAAAAACCTTTTTTGCCAGATCCCCCATGAAAACCTTTTCCATGAATCTTACTAATTCAATTCAATTTGATTTGATTTATTTCCCTCAGGTAGTAGTAGGCGATTCAAATACAGGAAAATCATCATTATTAGTTCAACTTACGGATAAAAGATTCTTATCTCAATCCGATCCAACAGTTGAGTCTCATCTATTCTCTTATTCATCGAAAGAAACAAATGATCAGATCGAAAGAATTGATATCTTAAGAATTTGGCTTTTTTCTTTCTTTGGGGATGATTGGTTATATACTTTAGATTGGTGTGGAATTTGGTGCTTCTTTAATTTCTTTACCTAATGGAAAAACTATCAAAGTTCAAGTTTGGGATACAGCTGGGTATCATCAATTTCAAATCAATCATTCATTTAATTCTTAATTTCGAAGCTTATTTGAATTCCTTGAATCTGCTGTTTATTTTTCTTTCTTTCTTTTCAAGTCAAGAAAGTTTTCGTTCAATAACTCGTTCATATGTAAGATGATTTCAAAAACCCAAATTCTGACTCTCTAAACTAATCTCAAGTTTAATCTTCATTCCAGTATAGAGGTGCATCAGGTGCATTATTAGTCTTTGATACAACTTATCGTCCATCATTCCAACACCTAGAGAATTGGTTAAACGATCTGAAATCATACGGTGATCCAAACCTAGTGATCGTTTTAGTGGGAAACAAATCAGATTTAATCACTACAAGTTCAACTGATGAACCAGATTCATCTAATCCCAATTCATCACCACGTCAAGTGTCGATCCAAGAAGCCAAACAATGGGCAGTTGATCATGATTTACAATATATTGAAACCAGTGCAAAGACCGGTGAGAATGTAGAAGAAGTGAATCTCTTCCTTCAGTGTTCCTTATCATCATCTTCGTTCAAATCACACTTGTTTTATACTGATCTTTTCTAATTAATGATGGGTGATAATTCTTCTTTTCAACTTCAAGGCATTCGCATCTGTAGCCAAACGAATCCATCAATTAGGCTTCTTAGATCAACCTACTAATTCAACCTCAAGAAGTACAATCAATCCAATCGGCGGTTCAAGTTTTCCGATTCATTCAATCACCAATCCTTCTAAAAATTCATTTAATTCATGTTGCTCAAAATAAAACTCACAAAATTTCAGAGACCAAAAAACCCATCTAAACCAAACGCAAAATCCTTATTTAATCCACTTTTCCAAAAAAAAACCCGAATTGTATAAAGTTTGTATCATTAGAGAAAATCTCATTTCTCATACTCATACTGTGTTTGTTTTGTTTTTCTCTTCAAATTGAGTTTTGTTTTCGCAGGAAAACAGTTGATAAGCTTGATGGTTTGGGGATTGGATTCATGAGTTCAATTGAGTTTCGTTTGGTTTTTACATCCTATACACAACATTGATTGTTCTTGTATGTTGCATTTTTCAAAGACGGTATCATCCATCAATCAACCCGAAACCATGTAACTTCATCAATCTTCATTCTCAAGGGATGTGTTCTACATAAAACCTTTGAACCTTGATGCATTGCAAGTTGCAACATGATGGTAGCGTTTTGATTTAACGCAATCATTGGATCCAATCCAAGCTCTCCCAAGCCAACTGCTCTCCTTCACATTCATCTTCCTTCATAGAAGACCTTCGACGTCATGTCCGAATCAATCAAAACTTGATCCCAACCCCAAAGAAAGTCACATAAAAGAGTCGAATCCGAGAGGTTGACTGTATGCTTTCTCTTTTCTCAGAACTCCAAACTTCATCATCATGACGCCAAGCCTAGGGAAGGGTAGAAAAGGCTGAACCAAAAGAACATCACTCAATGCATTTACATAGCTCACTTCTGACGTTCCAAGCATATTCCTCTTCCAAGGATAACCCAAGGCCAAAAGCGGGATGATGGTGCATCTCTCAATATATCGTCATGATCATACGTGTCAACCTCGATGTTTCTCACAACTTGGCCAGCATAGATGTCATCTCAACACAACCTCTTGTACATTGATTCATGAAGTGGCCTTGAAGGAATTCACTGGTGGAACAAAGCGTATAGTGGAAATGGTCAAGTGTATGGACTGCCTGTCATTCGAGGGGTCAGCACTCTGAACGCCTTTCAAGTCTCAGCCTCAGAAATTCGAGTTATGATCTATCAGAGTCCTTCATGATCACCTTTCAGGGCTTGATCACTTTCGGATCATCTTCCACACTCCCTCTTGACCAAAGAGCTCCACAGCAATCAACACAGGATTTCGTTCGCTTCTTACTCCGCCTTAAGCTTATATCAAGGAGCTAAGACCGATCTCACTAAACCCAATGACAGACAGGAAGAACCCGTTGATGGGAATCACCAAAGACAGAAAGGTTCGATCTTGTGATTTCCTGCGTTCTTTTTCTTCAAAGAAATAACATACTATGAAACTCAGATTGAAAACAAAGCGAAGAAACTGATGTTTATTCCTTAAAGACCCCTAGAAGCTGATGAATTTTCTTTATTCGAACTTGCGTCCTTTGGTTTCTCATCTGATGGTTTTTTCCTCGATAAGATATCCTCAGTGCCCATTGAATCTTCGTTTTGTTGTTCGATAGCTGCCGCTGCACTTTGCTATTCAGGTTCATCGATTTTCAAGTAACAGATCCAAAAAGTAAATCTCAGCATAGATTCAGGAAAACGAAAAACAGAGAGAAGATGTGACCAACATTTTCGAGTTTATTGTTCACTAATCCGTGTAATGCAATCACTGCTCGAATTAGACTTGAGAGATACATGACCAAGAGTTGATCGTTAGTGACGATCGTCAAAGGTCTTGATCGATCGAGAACTAGGCTTGTGAGATCCTTTGCTCCTGCTGCAAGATCTGTCAGACTACTCATTGCGACATCACCATCGAGAGATTTCTCAACAGGCGCGGATTGAGAGGTTGTAGTTGGGCTTAAATCAATATTAGGAAGTAGGTTGAAGATATCTTGAAGGTTGTAGATGATCTGATGGTTCACAGGCAAATCATTCTTGATCACGCCTTGCAGATAATCGCTGATCTCAGATAGTCTCGCTTGTAGTCCTCGAAGCGAGTTGAGTCGATCGGTCACTCGAGTAGAGAGTGTGCCGGTCGAAAGATCTTTGATGTCCCTTAGAAGATGTTCAACACCAATCTCTTCTGATTCTTCTGCTTCGATCGAAGAAGGAACATGCATAAATGTGTTTTGGGTAGCTGTGCCATCCTGTGTTGGTTGGTGAAGTGTCAATGGTTGGTAAAACTTAAATTGAGTTTTGTTTGGATGGCTTACATCTTTGATCTCTTCAATCGCGAAATAAGCATCTGTTACAGATCCCTTTGCGATCCCCCGATCGGGTCTGACATCCACAATGACCATCACCGGTCTAGGACAATAGCGTTTAAAGACCTCATTGATCTCAAGATCAGTTGAACGAAGTTTAGGACCGGTATGATACCAACCAATCAGTTTCTCTTTCGCCGAAACCTTTTTAAACATATCTCCCATCGATTCCACAAAGTTATGATCAAGGAACCAAGTCGTAGGATTCTTTGAGCTTGGGTTGTTGGATGAAGATGAAGAAGAAGGATCGGGCTTAGACTCTTCTTCATCAAATGGTACGGCAAATGAATTGGCGACGTTGAGAGATGTGCCAAGGTCTTGACCCAATAGGACGCCTACTACTCGTTTTCTTCCTCCTTTGGCTACACGAGCGGCATGGTCTGTGACAGAGAGAAGGACAAGAGGATGGATGATGACCTATGGTTTCGGATTCAATTAGGAATGAGTTGGTGAGTTTGGTATCGATCAGATCATGAATACTAATAGACAGAAGAAATGAGATTGACTTACTTGAGTTGTACTTAAAGCTACCATCTCTTCACTTGTAGCAGCTACCATTTTGAAGTGTTAAGTGATTGATTGATTGATTGATTGATCGAAATCGAGATGGTAAGTTGATGAGTTGATGAGTTGAGTTGATGGTTTTTGTTTATCGATCGATTGAAAACTTGAATTCGAATTGAAATTGAATGATGACGTCTGCTTTATGATCATTTACACTTACCTGTCACACTCTCACTACACCTTTCACTTCCCTCTCACTTAACTACAATCATTCAAGCTCAATTCCATCCTAAACAAAGTCTCATAGTCAACTCATGAACATTCTATAGCTTGGACTGAGTTTCTGGTATCTTGAAGTAATTCAAAAATATGAACTGTGAATGCACAGGGCCAAGGATGACAAGGAAAAGCAACAAGATATGGTCAAAGGAAGGACTTCAAAAAGAAGTCCATTGGAAAAATTGTAGATATTCTTTCTCAGGTTCTTCTCCTGATCCCTCTGTAACTTCTTTGGTGACTTATTCTTGATGATTTTTCAATCAAATCTTAAGTGAAATCCGGGTCAATAAAGTTCAAGAAAGAAAAACAGAAATCTGCACAACATTGATTGGTGCGCCTCTATCTGCGCCGCTGCGTACAATGCGTGTCTGTGTGCCTGCGTGCCTGCACCCATCTGCCAGGTCATGTCAGAAGCTGCATCTCTTGCAACATCATCATTCAGTCAACTCGTCACACAATCACACAATCACCATACCATATCAGATATCCGAATCATTAAGACAAGATGGGCATGGGACCATCCCCGGCTGTCAAGGCCGCTGCCGGCATCCCCATCTCCTCCAACTCCACATCAACCCTTCGGACCAATGCCAACAAACAGCCTTTATCAATCGAGAGTCTACTTGCCCAACAAAAAGCAGAAAAGGAAGCGGCTAGTAAGGTGAGTTTCCAATAGATACTTCTATAAAACAAATCCCATCATTTGTTCATAGTTTTTTTTTCATCATATCTGGACAGCCAAAATTCTTGTCAAAGGAGGAACGAGCGGCACTTGCAATTGAGAAACGGACGCAAGAGGTTGCTGCGGAGAAAGCAAGATTGGCCGAAGCAGCGGCTAAACGTGACGAGCTTGAACGAAGTGCACGAGAATCGAAATACGGATCTTATTCTAGTAGAGGAGGCGGAAGTCGAGATCGTGGATACTCTGATTCGAATGGAGCTGGACGAGAACATTCGGAGTCGAATGGAGGTTCACTTGCTTATGGCTATAATGACAGACGAAGTACCGGATCATCTCGAATTGATATGGAAGGTGTACCAACTGCTCCAAAAGCCCTTCGAAGCAAATCAGGTTCTAGTAGCACCACCGGCTCAGGTCCGGGTCCCTCTGGCCTCCGAAATTCAGGACGAGCTGATGCAACTGAATCAAACTCAGCATCAAACACTGCTGCGCCCGGCTCTATGCCACCACCCAACTTCCCCGCTTCTGCCTCTCTTCCCGATATGAAGGGTAATAGCGTACTTCCCAACAATGGACCTATGCTCGGCACCGCTCCTCCACCGGCTTTGAACCAGAAACTCTTGATGGCTCGTTACTTGGGACAACCGGACAATAAGAAACGTCGGATTCGGAAGATGTCAGACAAGAAATTTGTATTCGATTGGGCCAAGGATGAAGACACGGCTCTTGAGGAAGTCGATCCGCTCTACGCCGTCACTGCACCCCCAATCTCTGCCCCAAGTTCTTCAGGCAGCAGTAGCCACAGTAATCGAGGATCTGTTCCACCGCCTACGACCACTGCAGTCCAGGTTGTCGGCCGTTTTGGTCTGTACGGAAATGGCAAGCTGGCCGGTATCGACCCAGCTGCTCAATCCGTCCGTAACCACGCCAGAACGAGCTACCAGGCCCGGTATAATCCTGACGACGAAGTACTCACCTCCACTCCGATGTCAACAGGATCCAAACGAAGTTCAGCGGTCATCAATGAGTTACACTGGAGTCAGAAACCGTTGGAAGCTATGCGTGAACGAGATTGGAGAATCTTTAGAGAAGATTTCTCGATTGCTGCTAGAGGTGGTAACATACCTAATCCGATGCGATCGTGGGATGAATCCAAGATTCCGATGCAAATCTTGGAAATTATTGATGAAGTGGGATATAAAGAACCATCGCCTATTCAACGTCAAGCTATTCCTCTAGGACTCAACAATCGAGATTTGATTGGGATTGCTGAAACTGGATCAGGAAAAACGGCGTCTTTTGTGATCCCGATGTTGACATACATTGGCAAGCTAGCACCACTCACAGACGAAAATCGACATTTAGGTCCTTATGCACTCATCCTCGCGCCCACACGTGAGTTGGCTCAACAAATCGAAAGTGAAACAAATAAGTTTGCACTTCGGTTGGGTTATCGTTGTGTATCGATTGTAGGAGGGAAAGCAATGGAAGAGCAAGCATTGAACATGCGAGATGGAGCCGAGATCATCATTGCAACACCGGGTCGATTGAAAGATTGTATTGAGAGACACGTGCTTGTGTTGGGTCAATGTACATATGTAGTGATGGATGAAGCAGATCGGATGATCAATCTAGGATTCGAGGAAGTAGTCAACTTCATTCTTGATCAGTTACCACTCAGTAACCTCAAGCCTGATACCGAGGAAGCAGAAGACTCTGCGAAAATGACCAGTTTTATTGGCGGGATCGAAGGATTTGACGTCAGTGGGGTGAAGGGACTCTATCGCCAGACGGTAAGTGCTTAGCTTGATCAATGGCTCAAGATCCATTCAGAACTTCCTGACAGACCATTTCACGTTGCTCGTTGACTTGACTGACTTGCTTCGAACCTATAGGTGATGTTTTCAGCTACAATGCCACCAGCTGTCGAAAGATTGGCACGGAAATACTTACGAAGGCCAGCGGTGGTAACGATTGGTGTAGCCGGTCAAGCTGTTGACACAGTTGATCAGCAAGTCGAATTCTTACCGAATGAAGATAAGAAACGAGGAAGATTATTAGAAGTCTTGAATCAAGGTCATACACCTCCGATCATTGTGTTTGTCAATCAAAAGAAAACAGCCGATCAACTTGCCAAAGACATTTCGCGCGCTGGTTGGTCGACCACTACACTTCATTCTGGAAAGAATCAAGAGCAAAGAGAAGCTGCTCTGGCTTCATTGCGCGCGGGCGAGTCGGATATCTTGGTCGCAACTGACTTGGCA
This sequence comes from Melampsora abietis-canadensis, assembly GCA_002157025.1. Lineage (NCBI taxonomy): Eukaryota > Fungi > Basidiomycota > Pucciniomycetes > Pucciniales > Melampsoraceae > Melampsora > Melampsora abietis-canadensis. Next base: position 3,971 of record KZ124360.1, on the reverse strand, counting down.
GGACGTGGTATCGATGTGCCGAACGTTAGTTTGGTGGTGAACTTCCAAATGGCCGGGACCATCGAGGCTTACGTACACAGAATCGGTGAGATCTTCGTTCTATCACTTAGCTCTGGTTTTGTGCGTGGTTTGGCTCACTCGTTGATCCTGTCACACCTTGACTATCAGGTCGAACTGGACGTGCTGGTAAAGTTGGTACTGCAATCACCTTCCTGACAAATGATGATGCAGATGTACTCTATGATCTCAAGCAAGAGATCACCAAGAGTCCTGTCTCTCGCTGTCCGCCCGAGTTAGCGAAACATGAAGCAGCTCAATCAAAAGTAAGATCTCATCTATTCAAAACATCCGGAATGATTGCATGATACTGAAGCTTGAATCTTCTTCTCATCGAACCTTTAGATGTCTGCTGCCATGAAACGAAGGGCAGCAGATCTTGATGATGGATAATTTCTTGGATACATCAAAGGTCACTTTTTATATGCACTTCTCAAAGCGACATCTGCAGAGAGCCGTGTAAATTTGGTGGGCTGAGCAGGAAAACGGACATCTACATTGTAATCAGACTTCTGACCTGTTTTAAAAAAATTGCAATTCATCATTGTCATTGGAGTAGGAATTTCATGCAACTGATAGCATGTAACAATGGATCTCGTGTAGATACTGTGATGGTTACCAATTCACTCACTCTTGAAGCAGTTTTTGATGCGCTTGCTGTGATTGTAGATCCATTGAGAGTACATTGATATAAAACCATCAACATCGTGAGACTTTCATGCTCGCATACACGCTTGTCGTTGAGCAGTCTGTCGATTCTTATAGCCATTGAGTCTAATATCCCGGTTAGCTCGGGATCAATTTGTGAGTGTAGACCAGCTTTGGACTGCCATAACCTCCGTTCAATGTAAAACACATCGAGACACCAACTCAACCAGCGGTAAATTGAGGAGCGTCATCAGAACGAGAGATGTAGATATGCTATTGTAGAGATTAGGGAAGTGACTGCCGGAAGCCTGGCAGTGCGCAAGGTCGTGAGTCGAACTCTTGCAAATTCATTGTGGTATATACACTCAAGAATAGGCTTTCTGATGCCCCACTTCGGTGGTGGCATACGTTAAAATTGGAACGATACAGAGAAGATTAGCATGGCCCCTGCACAAGGATGACACATGTAGTCAGAATGGATTCACCTACGGGTGAAGATTTTTTTTTTCCTTTAACCTACATCTATACCTTTATATTGACTTTGAGAGACACCCGGATAATGATTCTGCCCATGAAGAAGATGTATCTGAAGGATAAGACCAAGGACCAAGTTTCAGAAAGAAATCATCTAGAAATATTCCCAAAGGAGGAAGGTGGACTGAAGAAACCCAAGGCAAGATTGGTTGAAAACTTTCTTGTAGATGAAGAAAGGAAAATAATCACATCAGCTGATGGGCTAGAGACTTACATAAAAGCACAATTTCAGATTGTCACAGAGACAAGCCTACAAGAAGTAACAAGTGTGTTAAAATTGAATACCAGTGAAAGAGATCACATAGTAAAGAAAGGAATTCACAGTACCCTCCAGATTCTAGAGAACAATCTTCTACCAGCGTTGATGAAAACCCTACACATCATCTGGATGGATCACCACTTAGACAGATCACTAATTTCAGTTATGAAGAATGGGATAGAGTTTTTATTGAAGATGTGTTCTACATTGGTACAAGTCCACTTCCAACATTCTCAGACATATCTTGATGATTTTGATGACCATGAAGAAAGGTACTCACATCTACACTGTGATAGTTGGTTCATTTTTAGAAAAATTGTAAACCTTGATGACTGTAATGTTCTACCAAGACAATATCTTTGGGGTTTTGTAAAATCCTGGTGTCAGGAGTCTGTGCCACTTATAAGGAACCAGACTGGATTACTCAAGAAGCAGAGTGTTATTAGATTTATGGAGGATCTTGAGGAAAAAGTTGTGGAAAAAACAAAATGAGGCAATATGGTTTGGATTAGGATGTTTCCCTAACATGCTGTGTGGACCCAATTTTCAAATTGCTGACCACCTATATGTCTCTCCTTGCAAATTTTTTTATTTTGTGCTTTTGACTACAGCTATATAGAATCACAGTCTTTGCTTTAGTCATCTAACAACATCATGTATTGTTGACACTAGTTTATCCAATTCCTGATCTGAGGAGTCTTTTCTGTTTCTTCATTCCTCATTGCAAATTCTTATTTCACAATATATCATCATCACAATCCGTTCTCCAGATCTTAATTCTAAACTGAAGATCTTGCCTATTGTTTGATTTGATTGGGAATCTGAGATCTTTTATCCAACAGATTTCAAAGCTCAATCACACTATATATCAAGAACTTCAATGATTGAATGGCTTTTACAGAAAAAATTCTGCACAAGCTTGATGGGCAAGTCCCCTGGAGGTTTTTTTGTTTAAAGTGCAAAAGCGCTATATTGCATGAAACACTAACTAAACTGTTACAATACGATAGGACTGTATGACCTTGGAAGAGATGGTCATGTTGTCAGATACAGAGAGGAGGTTGTCTTTAAATTGTTTGTTATCCCTTTTATTTAAAAAAAACTGTTTCTTCATTCACCTGTATGTATTTAGCACACCCAAAGGAGGCGGTGAACCTCTGAATTATCCCATAATTGGAGGACAACAGAGTCATATAAAAACATAACTTCTTGCGGTCTCCACAGAGCTGAGCAGATATTTTGGAATCCCTTCCTAACCCCCTATCCTAGCGTCAACTGGAGTCATGGGGGAGAGAAGAAGTTAAGTTTTCAAGGCAGGGGATAGATTGATAGCTGTACCAAGATTCTGGGTAGGATCCAACAAGTTGGTGTTAGAGCTACGCATGTTAGAGATCTGTCTTGGTTTTTAAAGCCAAACCCATTTGGGATTGAACGGATCCACTGTAAAATGTTTTGTAAGAGATAACAATCAGTTGATTTCCTCCTCCCTTATCTTTTGGCTGTTTTCCTTGGTTCTGTTCTGTACATGTAAGAATGAAAATAAATGAAGGATGCCACTATGTACACCCCCCTTACTTTGGTCCATGCACCCCCTTAAAAGCCTAAGAGGTTTTAGTCAAGCCTTAGGCCAGACTTAACAAAGCCCTTTGCAGCTCAGGTTTAAGTCCCTAGGAGCAAGGGATGAGTTTAGACCTGTTGATGTTATGCCCAATTTTCAGTTACAAAAATGTGGTTCACAATCACGCTCAAACTTTTGACAAAAGAAAGAGTAATCAATCACCACCAAACTCTTAAAGAAAGAATCATCCCAAGATCTGAGAGAAACAATGATCAATCTACATAGATTCAAAGATTGTATAGACACAAAGAATCTGTAAAAGGTTTCTATGCTTAGGCTGAGCTTTTTTCACACCAGAAAGCAGGAATTCCAATGGTCTAAAGTCAGATTTGGAAACATCTGGCAAGAGAATTCAATTGTGCTTAGATGAGGTTAATATGACAGAGATTGGGTTTTTTGAGGAATAAGTCATGTCAATTGAACAGTTAAGTTTTGATTTGTAGGGAGTTGAACCTGAGTTGCAAATGCAAAGGGATTTGTTAAGTCTGGCTGACCAAAACCTATTAGGCTTCTAAGGGGGTGCATGGACCAAAGTAGGGGGTTTATATACTGGGATCCTAAACAAATCTTTTAGTATTTAAAATATATTTTGCAACAAATGGAAGCGCTTTTGGCAAATCTAGTATGTAGCTTGTGAGAGCTATATTCCAGTCCACTTTGATTCCCTTCTCTCTAGCAATCTTTATCTCATCAGTTTTTGTTGTTTGGAGAATTGTCTGCAATAAAGAAGAAAGTGGTGAGTATTTTCTACTATGTTGCATATTGTCAGGAAGTGCATACGCTGCAGTAGCACCATATCTCCTTCCTTACAATCAAACTCTATTACATACAAATAACTACATGTAATCAATGAAT
>KZ124351.1:7324-19007 GCA_002157025.1 Melampsora abietis-canadensis | reverse complement strand
CTTGTTTACATCTGTTTTTGAATTGTTTGACCTTTACGGGGATTCTGAAAGCTGAAATAAAGCTTGTAGATTGGATTTATAAGGTTGGAACCTTGTTTTCTGGTGGTGGTACTGTTGGAAGGAAGGTCTCACTGTATTTCAAAGAAAGCTTTGCAGCACCTTTGGTTACATCTCTTGGAGGTTTATCCCCCCTTGGGTTGTTTCTTCCCCTCAAGGCTCTGCCTACACTCCACAGCGTAGGAGTTCTACACCGCGTTACCTGCTAGCTGGTCAGCAAGTTCATGCAGTTCTACACCTTCATGTCCTGGGGTCCAGAACAGCCTTATTTCCATGTTTTCAGGTTGTTGTCTTAGGAGCGTGCATGTTTTGATCTGTAAATGTTGTCCTGAAGTTGGTTTGGGAATGTTGTTGATCATCTGTAAGGTGCCTTGATTGTTGCTGAAGATGGCTAGGTTGGTTGGTGTGCAGCATTGTTTCTTACAGATGGTGTTTGCCAGTTTGGCTGCTAACTATAAACCTAAAAGTTCAGTCTTGTGGTTAAAACAGTTGTTAGCAAAATTTATTGATTGGACTCTTCTGATAGACTTTGACACCACTGCTGAACCACCTCCTTCTTCTCTTAAAGACCCATCAGTGAATAAGATCAGTCCATTTCTGTTCAGTTCTTCATCTAAAACTTGTTGTTGAACACATTTTTTTGCTTCTTCTTTTTTGAGTTCTAAATTGAATAGTGTTCCTGTGCTCTTTGCCCATGGTACTATTGGGTGTGCATAGATGATTTCAATGTTTTCACTTGCTAGTTCAGAAAGGGTTTCTGCCTGTAGAATATCTTGGATTGGTCCAGGATGGGATTTGGGGGATTGTGTGAGTTCATTAGCAATGAAAGATTTTGTGGGATGATCATTGGGTGAAGCAAGTCTCCTTAGCACAAACTTTGGATTTTGTTGGGTTGCTGTCCACAAGAAAGGTGGGAGGTAGGTATCATGGTTGATCATGTTGCAAAAAGTTCCCCAAAAGGCACCTATTGCAATTCTGTTTGCTTCATTTTGGACAGTTTCTAGAATCTTGAATGTTTTCCGGCTTGTCTTCTGAGACAGCCAAGCAATACTACTGTATAGTACTCTTGGTAGTAGGATAGCGTTGATCAACCTTTCCACTTATTTTGTTGCTAGTCCTGAATAACATTTGTTCAGTCTTCTAAGTTGTTGAAGTGTGAACTTGGCTTTGTGTTTAAGGTGTTGAATGTGATTGTTGAAGGAGAGTTTTGGGTCAAGCCACAATCCTAACCATCTAACTTTGTTTGCTGGTTGTAGTAGTGTGTTGCCAAATAGGAATGGTGGTGATTTGGGCTTTCTTTTTGTTGTGAAATGCATGAGCTGGGCCTTTTTTCTATCAAAGATTTCACTGTGGCATTGTGCCCAGTTGAGAGAGTGATTGGCATGTGTCTTTAGTTTTTGGATGTTTTTGTTGACTGACTTGTAGGCTACTAGGTGGACTATATCATCTATAAATCCTATTGAAAGGTGATTTGCTTTGGGGTCTGGCAAATTTCTGCCTAACATATTGGAGTTGTATATGATGTACAGTATCACTGACAAGGGCAACCCTTGAGGGAGGCCCTTATTGATTTTAAAGTTATTGGAGAGAAAGTCTTGGATGCGGAGATTTGTGGTTCTATCTGAGAGGAATCCTTGTATGAGGTGTAATAGATATCTAGGACAGTTGTTTTTGTAAAGAAGGAACCATAGTTGGTTATGGTGTACTGAAGTTTATGCCGATTTAACGTCCAGAAATAGTGCTGAGACTTCTGCTTTATTCCTCCATTTACCTTTAATCCAGGATTTGAGGATTACCAGGGCATCTTCAGTGCTATGATGATGTCTTCCTCCCATATGACATGGGAAGATCACTTTCAAACGCTTGTCCCAGAAGGTTGTTCAACTTGTAATGATCTTCTTGAGGATTTTTCCTGAACAGCCAAGGAGAGCAATTGGTCTATAAGCATTAGGATCAGAATAATTGTCTTTACTTGCTTTACGGATGATGATTGTTATAGCAGTTCTCCAGCTGTTAGGGAAGTGGCCAGTTCTGAAGCATGCATTGAAATATTTGCATAGTTCTTCCTCCACCACGGGTAATGCAAGTTTGATGATCTTGCTGGGTAGTTCATCCCCTCCTTTTGCTTTCTTGCTTGGGGTGTTCAGCACTATTCTAGTCAGTTCTGGCGGTTCAAGGGGTGGGAAGTTGAAGGGCAAGGACGGTAGTTGTTCCCAGAAGTTGGGAGGGATATCTGAGGTGTCTGCTTCCGCATGAGCAATTGAAGTACCTTTCAATAGTAATTTGGCTCGTTCAGATATCTCAGTTGCTACTGATCCGTCTTGGCATTTCAAGGGGGTGAATTCATTTGAGGATGACAGTTTGGTGTATTTGAAGTCTTTGAAGGTTGTGTTACCCAAACTATTAGCTAAAAACATCTTCCAGTGATTAGTTTGAGCTATTAGAATCTGGATTCAAAGGTAGTGCCGCCATTCCTGATAGCTCCTGTGGGCTTACAGGAGGTTGGTTTGAAGCATCTAGTGTCTGGCTCAATTCCAATTTTTGATGATGGGATTGAGTTTCTCTTCCTCCCACCAGCTTTAATGTTTTTGTAAGTTGGTCTTGACCTTCTTTCCTTGATCTTGTGCAGCTGAAAGGATGATTTCTAAAATTTTCACAGCACCTAATTTGATGTCATCTGATGTTTTTTAAACTGGTGGGAGAAGAGCAAGTTTTTTCCTGGATCTTTTCATGGAAAACAGGAACATTAATGTCAGTGTGTTTCAACAAAATGTGGGATTGGATTGGGGGGAAGAAAAACATGTTTAGAAAGGTGGCTACTGGAAAGTGGTCCAACACCACACTGTCTTGCACTACTTTGCTGCTAGTGACTTTTTCCGTCAAGTTCCAGCTTGTCCAAACCAAATCTATGGTTGTTGACTTGGTGCCTTTGGAAAATCTTTTTGGGATGCCTTTGGGTGAGGAGAGTTTGAAGCCTTTTGAGCTGAGTAGTGAAACTAGTTTCTTGGCTTGAGTGTTGGTTTGATTGTAAGAGGGGGGGTTCCATATTTTATGGTGGAGATTCAAGTCTGTGGTAATTATTGTTGGGATACTGTGGTCATGATGCAAACGTAGTCATCTTTCCAAAGCTGCCATTCCTTGTAGGGAACTAGGGGGGTTGTACTATGAGATTAGTCTGAGTTTTGTGGTAGAAGGTTTGGTGTCTTTAATTTCCACACCTAAGATTATGTCAGATAGACTAGGTAGTGTGGTGATATGCAAAGAGTGAATTAATTTAGAAACATCAAATACCACTCTGGGTCTCTCTTCCCAGGAGGTGGGGTGGTAGTTGTATGTTGATATTCTGTGCCAAGCTTTGTGGGTGGGAATGATAAGTTAAGTGAATTGAACCACGGTTCTTGTAGGGCCAGGACTGTATATTGGGTTTTCAAGAGGGCTTCAAGAGTGATTGTTTTGGACTTTTGACAATGAAAATGGAATATTGGAAAATTTGTTAAATACATAGGGATGTATGTTAACTCATTGTTGTGTTGTGAGGTGCTCTTGAGGAAGTCAATGTTGGGTGTTGGTGGTTGAATGTTAGGATCAGTTGTGTGGGTGTTATAATTCATTTTTTTTTGAGGCTTGTGTGAGATCTGGTAGTTAGTACTGCAAACTGGGCAAAGTAGGCTTTTAGGTGAGTGGTTATATTGTGGGAGGTATTGATCTATTTTTTCATTGATCTTTTGGCTGTCATAGCTTACGCAACGGGCACATACTTAGGCTGTGTCATTGTTAGCACATTCTTTAGTGTTCTGGGGATCACCACAGTTCACACAGTGGGGGTTATCATTGCATGAGGCATGGGTGTGGTTGATATTTAAACAATTAAAACATATTGTAGGTCCCTTTACTTTTCATTCTATTACACTCAGCGTATATGCCACCCTTTTCAATACTGAGGGCAAGTTTCTTATTGAGTAAATTCAGTATGATAGTACCATGCTTCTTGTTCTTGTCATTTGGGTTCTTAAGCCATTTGACAGAGTGTATTGTTTCTCATGGTATATTGTTTTGTTGGCTGAGTTTATCTGGGAAGTTGACATGTTCTACATCTAAGTCTGCTGGAACAAAATTGAACAGGATCGGATATCTGGTTTGACTAGTTTCAAAATCATTGTGAGCTAATTTAGACCATAAGTGTTTGTTCTCTTTGAGCCATTGTTTCATCAAACAATTATCCATATTCATCAGTACATTACCCAACTTCAGGGGGGTAGCGCTTCTTATTCTGACTGGAGTGTTTTCAACTGTGGCGTTTATCAAAATTAGGGCTGCGTTGATGCTTTGTACGATTTCTGAGTTAGTCATGTTCTTGAACGGTTGTTTATCCGGGATTTGGTGAATGATCAAGGTTGCTGCCTTGAACTTGTTGATTTCCGAGTTTTTGGGCGGAGGTTGAGCCATAGTGTGGTTGACTGGATTGGACCTTGGTTTTGGGTAAGGGTTAGTCCAAGCTTCGGGTCTAGGTGGTAGTGGGTGGGTTGGCGTCTGGGAGAGTCGGGATGTTTCCTTGGCACGTTCGGATTTGAGGTTTTGAATTTCTTCTTTGAGTTCTTTGATTGTTTCAATGAACATTGACATCATGGATATTACGCTTCGGAGTAGCGTGTCGTTTGTGGTGGTAGCGTTCGTGGCTAAGGGGTGAGGACGTCTTCCATAGCATTCGTGTGGGACAGACCACGATCTGGGTTCGTATTGTTTGGAGGGGGGTTCGGATCATCCTCACCTCTGTCGGGAGGGCGTTTGGAGGGCATGGGGGGTTTTGAAGGTATTTCGATGTGATTGATTGATTGATTGAAGTTGGTGATGGTGTCCTCTGAAAACTGAGATGAGAGCAGAAGATTCCTGCCTCCCTGCGCGTCCAAGACGTCACAGGAAATACCCTCATGTCTAATTTTGGGACCGCATGGCCTTCAGGTCTGCCGTAAAAGTATGATCTTTATGCGACCCATCTATGTCCTTTTGACCCCTTTTGAGCTCTTCTTCGTCATGAGATAGGGCGACATGGGTCCACAGAACAAATATTTCAGCAGGCCAGACTGGCATTTTTGAGCAAAAGAGACCACCCCGAGACCCGAGTAGTCACACCAGGTCACACACAACCTCACGAGTTTTGAAGTCGGGGCGGAGCTGTTGAAATCCCCCCGTATGTATGCGGAGCTTTGAAGCTCGTGTATCATCACACTGCTCGCCACAACTTTAACCAAAACTTGAGTAGAAACCTTCGACGCGTTTACGATAGACGCTTTGGATAAGCCCACATCTAAAAAACGAAGGACAGGAATTCGAATTAAATATAGAAGTAAAGGACGAGAATGGTGAATACAAATTTCCCAGTACCTAATACGATACCTGGACGACTTATCACAGATCGAGATCACCTACGAGCACTGAAGCAACATCTCGGTCAACTTTGTTCTCTCAATGGAGCTCAAAGGTTAATACAGTCAGAATCTTCAAAAAGGAACAATCATCATAAATCGGTGTTGATGCGTTTCTCTGGCTATCATAGGTTTCCAGGATCACAACCTGTTAGTTTCACCCACCACTCACTTGATTTGCTCGAAAGTGAAGAGTTAAGCTTCGAAGATTATCTACAACCCCGAAGAATACAGAAAAATTGATGACTTACCAATCCATCAACCCTTAGTTTCTGGGTATGTGAGAAATCTGATGGTGTCAGGGTGATGGCTTTAGTTGTTATCTCCGATCGACAAAGCTTTTACTACGGTCCGACGGAAAATGGTAAACAAGAGGTTTACTTTGTACGTCTGTCTCACGCCAGACTCTCCTCTCCATAGAAAGTTTGTTAATCTTTGCACTACACCCTTACGCTGTGCTGTCAAATTGTCACCAGATCAATCGACGCGATGAATTCTTTTTAGTCGACCGCATCGCATTCCCCCACTACGAACATCAGAATAGGTACTTGAAGGATACCATAATCGATGGTGAATTAGTGATTGATGTGGAACCCAAAATTGGACAGGTATTTCCTTTACTGTTGATCAATCACCTAGCTGAAAGTGTAGCAAGCTGATCGATAGCTTTTCATCACTTAGGTACTGAGATTTTTGGTTTTCGATTGTATTGCTCTGGAGGGACAAAATCTGATGCACAAGCCTTTGAGCAATCGATACGGTGTAAGTCTTTTCCTGATTCAAATGTAGTTTTCACTGTAACTGAGATTAGTCATACAGCGACTGAAAGATTGGGTGATCGCTCCACTGAGGAAGATGCTGATTGCTCAGCCTCACTTGCGGAATACTATGCCATTCGAGTATGCTGATCTTCGAATGTTACTTCGATCTTGATGAGATTCACTAAAAATTGTAATACGATAACAGTGTCAAACTCAAGTCAATGGAACTTGCTTATGGAATCGACAAAGTTCTCCTGCATGACTTACCTAAGCTTACCCATGGAAACGATGGCTTGATCTTCACGAGTGCCTGCTCACCATACAGGATCGGCACTGATCCAAAGATGTACGTATCTTACTGCATTTCTTCATTTCCGTGCTTTGTACTTATTCTAAGAGGAAGGTCAGTTGAGTAAACCAATACATCTTAGCTTGAAGTGGAAGCCACCATCCGAAAATTCCATCGATTTTAGGCTAGAACTTCGGTTCCCCCCTCGTGCTAATGATCCAACCGAAGCGGATTTCTTTGGGAAACCAATCTTTGTTCTCATGATGAATTGTGGTGGGGACGGTGAAACCTTCTTTGATACCTTGGAGATGTCTGATCAAGAGTGGCACGAGTTAAGTTCAGGCTGTTTCAATCTCAGAGGAAAGAGCTATCCTGCATCTCATCTGTAACATCGGTCTTCTCTACACACAGACGTAAGCTACGTCGGGAGCAACTTGACAATAGAGTGGTGGAAGTCGTATGGGATTCCAACTTACAAACATGGAAAATCTTGAGGTTTAGAGATGACAAGAAAGACGGGAATTATCGTAGCGTGGTTTATTCTATCATTCAGAGTATCCAAGATGGAGTTGAGGCAGATGAAGTGAGACTATTCTTGCTTATATTAGCATCTTTGTTTGGGCTTATTTGCTTCTTTGAGAATTTTACAGCTTTCAAAAAGAGCCATCAGAATCAAACAGGCGTGGAAAGCCAGAGCCGAAGGGAAACCAAATCCAAATGCACCCATAGCTTCAACACAGAGGAAAAATGCAATTGGAAATCAACAGAAACCAAAACCTCCAGGCGGAATCTTGGGTGGTGACCTTAGCACTCGAGGGAAATTTGTCACTTTGCCTTCGATGCCTGTACCAGGAACTATGGCCTGTGGACTGAAGCGCATATAACGTGATTTTGGCATTGCTTTCGGGATTCTGGGTTGGTTTTGTTTCATGCAATTGGAACACGTCAAGGATTTAGACTCGTTATAACATCCAGAGTCAATGTTAATCTTACTTCATTGCATGTTTCCGTCTTGTTGTAATACCTCGATAGGAATAGAGATATCGATCAAGGAATCTTTGTCGCTGGATACGCAGTAAAGGGACACCCTTGTTTATATATATAGCCTGTGTGGCTTTGCCCTTGGACCATATTGATACACTTGATCATCGATATTGGCCAATTAGCTGATTGGAATCTGCCTGATCCATATGATTTGATTGAACAGAACGTAAACAGAGGGCACACAAGGAACTGGTATGGATCAAATCAACCTCATATCATTTGCGGTAAATCTGTTGGCATTGAACGTTTAACATATAGTGTGAGAATACGATAAGTTGGATGGTACTCTGGAGCTTTATTTGATCATCACTCCTTTTTGAAAAATTCATGAACAGCTGCAGACTCTTCATCACAAGCAGTCACTAAAAAATATCAACCAAATCTCTTCTTCCCCTTACTCATCTTTGAGTTCTTTGAATTCAATGATTCTACCATTGGAAAGCTACATATATGCTCACATACAAGAACAATAATCCTGCCATCGTCATTCGGGCCCGGCCATATCAGACGTGAGTGTTGGAAGACTTGGCCAGAGAGGTTTGGGGGTTTCAATTCCTTGCTTGATGTGAAGAAGGGGAATCCTTGGGTTTCTAAAGCTTTTGAAGGATAGATGTGTTGTAGCCCTCTTCCAATTAAGATAATCAAATCTTTTTGAATGTCTCCTTTATGTTGTTTACTTCTGAATGTTCCTTATGTTGGTAAGTGGGTCCCAGGAAAACAATCAATATGATCTGTTGCTGTAAGTCGAAGAAATGGATGAAAGAGATGGTAAATGGGTTTATTGAATTAAATTGAATTTATCAATGACTTATAAGTTACAGTGTACTTACTTTCTTTTGACAAATCATCATGATCTTAAATTCCTTAATCTTTAAAACAATCATTTTTTCAAATATGCCTAGCGGATCTTAAAAAATTAATCAATAGTTATTCCTTCCTCGATTCCAAGATGTGTTGGTTGTTTTATGTGTTTTGTTGTATTGCTTGTGCGATGACCACAGATCTCAAGATGTGTTATCACAACCCAACACTAGTGATGTGCTATGAGGAAAATGGATATGTGTATATGGCTTAAAATAAGGCTCGTAGTTGAAAAGTGGTATGTATGATTGAAATTCCTCATCAACCACCAAGCAACTCAGTAAACCTCACTTGTATTCCTCATCTGCTGTAATTAGCTCATTGTCCCCTGCGACACATAGCTGTGAACACACCAAGACCCTCACCACCTTGGAAATCAAAACCAAATTCATCACAAAAAAACCCACCACAAGCACCAAGAGAAAAGAAATTCGAAGTCAATTACCAATCAAAAATGATCAATGTTCTTTCCTTTTGTTTTCTTTAACTTGACTTAATCTTTGCAAATCATTTTTTTTTAAAAAAAACCAAACCAAACAACAAATCCAGAAATCCAGAAACCGAAGACGTTCCAACAAATTCACACACAACCTTTTTCTTTGTAAAACAAAGTCAAGAGAAAATTACTCATCAACCTGATTTTCTTCTTTTCTCAAAATCACCCATTCTTCATATATATATATTAAGAAAAAAAAACAACAAAGAAAAAAAAGAGATTATACTATATGATATTATATACGATTTTCTTCATTCTTTAATCAAAAAAACCCCAAAAAAGAACCCATGAATTCTTCAAGTTTTTTTCTTCGATGGATTGATTTTGATAATCACAAGATTAAGAAATCTCAACGATTTGCTTTTTTTCAGTCCCCATCAGATGATCCGATCCAATCATGCAATCCTGAAAACCCTAATCAATCATGTCCATCATCACTAGCAGAAGCTTTCCTTTTCAAACTATTAGTTCCTTCTCCTTCACCATTATTGGGATTACCAGGATGATTTGAATTCGTCCCATTACTGTTTTCTTCACTTTTCACTTGAGCTTCAGGATAAAGACTCCCGGCATGTATATAAGGTTCATCATTACTTTCAGTAGTAGTAGTCGGAGGCACGATCGGCGGTAAACCAGTATAGGTTGATGATGAACCCCCACCTCCATTTCCTCCTGCTCCAGGCGGAGTACTTGGTTGATGGTTTGCAGGTGATGGTGATGAGTTTGGATTCCCTGTCTGTGGTCCTGCTCCTGCTGCTGCTCCATTCGATTCTTCTATGGTGCCTCCTCCGCCTGTTCCGGTTTTGCTGCCTGGTTCTTCTGATCTCTGTTGTCGGTATTGCTCTGTATACTGTCTTAGAGATTCTGTTGAAATTTTTGAAAAAGCAAATTGAGAGACCGGAATTGGGTCAGAACTGCAGATACGGATGATAGAAGTACAAGGAGCGATGATAAAGAGCTTTGAAAAGTTACCTAATGGTGACAAATTATTTGCCACTCCAAAACACATTAGCGGTGCTAGTTGAGCCACACTTTCGATCAACTAAGGGTAACGGATCCCAAAAGCATCATATCAGTGCCTATTGATCTTACAATCAGAAGCGTAAGAAAAAGACTTACTTCTAAACACCTCATTGATTTTTCAGGGATCCCAAATGAACCAACTGGACTGATGGGAACCCTTTGAGATTCCCATTTCACCGTCTTAATAGCAGCAGCAGCNCACCGCCACAGCTTGTTGAGCCTCAGCCATCTTTCTCTCTTCTTCTGCCAATGCCAAACTACGTTTCCTAGCTGCAGCACTCCCAGATTGTCTTCGCTTCGTATTCGCAGGTTTAGGTGAAGGAGTAGGATTATTAGAATCACTTGTAGTGGATGGTAATGGGATTGATGGATCAGGAAGTGATGATGGGTTTGGAGGTGGTGAGATCAATCGATCGATCGTTTCAGTCACTAGAGCGGTTCTAGAAATCCATTCCACATGTGATGTACCAATGAACTCAAACGAATCTAACTTCAAGACCTCCTTCATTAACATCGCACCCCCTTCGTGAGTTTGGATGGGAATATTACACTTGTACATATTAGCACTCATTTTTCCTGCGATATCTACCTTGATGCCTTCACGATATTTGATGGACCATGTACAATCTTCACAATCTAACGCGTATCCAACGTGAATATGACGTCCTTCCGCGTTTTTCGATGGTGGTGAGTATAGCGCCAGCTCAACAGGATTATCAAGTATAGGTGTCATCGATACTGCGCCTGCATCGAAGAAGATGTAAAAAAACCGACCCAATGCCGAGACAGGGATATCTGCAATAATTATAGTCAGCGAATAATGAAACCAAGTCTTCTAGTTTTGCTCGTTGACTTTCTTGTCTAGCGTCACAAGATGACAAGGATCATGCGAGATAGAGCGAAAGGGCTTACCAAAGGATTTGTTATGCTCAGTCTTTTGATCCCACAGTGAGATCTTAAAATTCGCAGTATCAGTAAAGAAATCAGAAATGAGTTGTCGGATATAATTCATTGGATCCTCCTGCTATTAAATTCAAAATAGAGAGATATGATTCATTGTAAGAGTCATGAAGATGATGAGATGCACACCACAAAAAAGGTAGCAAAAACAACTCACCCGACCTATCCGGGAAACACGATCGAAGAATTTATGAAGCCTCATTAATCCAGCATCGGATGTGTGAGCGACATCGCTAGTGTTTGTGAATAGGCTCGATGTTTGAAATCCTCCCATTTGAAATGGGGCATGAATTAACATCGGTTTCTTATCAAGTTCCCTGACTCCATCTGTTCCTGTCCTTGATGGACTAGTACTCATTTCACCGGACGAATTTGCTACTGCTACTGAATCTCCAGCATTACCAGACGGTCGTGTTGATCCAGGTGTGATCCCATTGGGCATTGATGGAATCTGAGAAGGTCCGGCAGATCGCATGGCTTGGAAGGAAGCGGGTGAAGGCCCTGAGTTCAGTACCTGCGGTTGTTCCGATTGTTGTCGCGGTGTCGTTTGTGCTTGAGATTGTGATGGAGGTGGCTGAGAAGACTGTTTCTCACGCGCGGCTTGTGAATCCTCGCGTTGTTGCTGCATATATTGTTGGGCGGATTGTCGCTGTTGATGATTAGCAGATGGTGAAGGCGATGCCAAAGAAGGTTGCGCTTCGGACACGGTGGGTTGAGAATGAGGTGCGTGTTGTTGTTGTTGCTGTGACAGCTGATGTTTCTGCTGCTG
>KZ124350.1:10555-22258 GCA_002157025.1 Melampsora abietis-canadensis | reverse complement strand
GAAGTTTTTGAAGTTTTTCATAAAGAAGCCAAAAAAGTTGAGTTTGGAACTAGTTCCAGAATAAGTAAGATTAGAAGGTGAAGGAAATTGATCGATAAAATAACAAGGAAATCCATTCAAATGATTTTTTAAGTGATAGTCTTGATTCAACAATTCTTCAAAGTTAGGTAAAGAAATGATTTTAAGTAATAAGGTTTTCAAATAATTGATTAATTCTTGGTTTGTTTTGATTAAAGATAGGATTTCCTTTGGGATTGGGATTAGATTTTGATCTGATGAAGAAGAGTGGTTGGTTAGTTTGACTTGGTTGATAGATTTTTGTATGGTTCTTACATGAGATTTCTTCGATTTGATTGCTTCTTGAAGTTGATATAAGGTTGATTGTTTTGTCGGTACGACTGTTTCTCTTAGGCGCTTTAATTCGTTTATCACTTCGTTGTGTACGGTTATCATTTTTTGCTCTTTGAACCTTTGTATCATTGACTGTCTGGCTTTGATTTCATTTTTTAGTTTGCTGATGGTTTGGTTTAAGGAATTCGATTCTTGCATTATCTTGAATCTTTCTCTCAGGAAATCCGCTTCCTACAAAAAAAACATAATGAGAACCAATCTGTTGTGTCAGTTAATTGTGTCGATAGTAATTCATGGATTAGTAAAAATTTAGAAAACTTACTTTGTTGATCAATTCATCTTCACATTTCTTCAATTCTTCTTTAAAATCTAAAACATCAATCTTAACAACACTCCCAAACCTTTCAAGTAATAAATTTTGCCCAGAGATTTCATTTGAACGGAATTGACATTGTAATCTTTCATTGTGAATTCTTCTTTGATTTTCTTCTAGTACATTAGATTTCTGTAGAACATAGAACTCTTCTTGGTTTAGTGTTTGATTTAGTTCTTGCTTGAGTGCTAAAATTGATTCGTTTTGCGATTTTTCTTGATTTAGGATTCGGAGTAAATTTTCGGGGTTAATGCCTTGTAATTCCTGTTCTAATGAGTCTTCTTCTTCGGTGCATTCTTTTTCTGGGATTACGATATCGTTGCATTCTCCTACTGCTTCAAATTCTTGGATTGATTGGTTTCTTCTAAGTATATGGAACTCACTTGAAATGGATTCTGAGTCACTGCAAGAGATGAATGATTTTGGGAAGTTAGTAGTCATGGTGTCTATAAAGGTGTTAAAAGTTTTTTTCAGGAAGGCCGATGATGATTGGTATGACAAGGTTCGTTCAATAAGTTTGAGTACGTGAAGGTGAAGTGGTGTCTTTCTAAACATCAACTGAACACGACACATCTTCGTTCTTTATGTCTTATTTTCTTGGTATGAAAAGCTCAACTCCATAGCTGAGGTGAATGACTTTTCATCCTTTTTTCGATTTTTCTTGCTCAGTTTGTCTTTTGAAAAGTTCACCTGTTGTTTGAAACTCAACTTTCGGGATAACGAGTTTGACTTTTCTTTCGATGCTTGTCATTTTTTCGCTTCATAAAATGAGGCATGATCATTTATTTAAACTTTACGCGATTGTAGTTCTATGATTGCTTTTCCTCGAGTGTTTATACCCTTGTTTTCATAAATGATACGATTGTGATTTGAAATTGCAATGAAAATGTGATCATAATCATCAAAAGTGATGTACAATCAAATGTCTTCGTCTCTAACAAAGAAAGATTAGATAATCAAATGGGAAAATTGATGACCGCAAAACTTGAATGAGTACATAATACTTCATCAAATCTTGTTTTAAAATTATCGATGAAAGTAATGATTGATTATTGATTGATTGATGAGATGATAAAGAAGATAAAGTGAGGACAGGTGAGGATAGAGATCATATTCACGTCTCCAAATCTTTCATTTGGTCAAAAAGTACACTCCACATTGGTTCAATGTCAAGGTACACAGCCTCCGCCACCATAGAGTTGCAACACAAGTGCTGTGAACTTTCTTCTGCTCTGATATACTCATCAGTATAAGCAATGTTTGATTTGCAACCTTGCGTTGATGTGAAGGTCACCACTGCAATTTCTGAAACAATGCACTTGAGTACCAAATTCAATTGGCCTGAGAGCTTACATATGATTATGAAATATGTACATACTTGGGACATTCACGAGATGATAAACAAACATGGTGAGACTGAGGGAAAGAGAGGTTGATGTGATGATCTTTGGGGGCTGTCAAGGGCTGTCAGTACGTGTTGAGTGTGTATGTACATACATAGTGTCCTGTATCCGATCTCTCGGGCTCGGGTATTTGTGATCGAGGTAGGTTTTAAGTTGAAGTTTGATTGATTCTCAGTTTGAACTTTGAAGAGGCTCAACTGCGAACTTCAACCATGGATCCTACTACCACAAGATATCAAGATACTCATACACTCTTGGATGGGAAACCATTTATCATTCGTCATAAATCACTCAATCCGATTCGTAATTCAATCTCCTTACACACTTTCTTATCAAAAATCGATTATCTTTCATCTTCAAACGATTCACCTGCATTTCCTCCTAATCGTCAAAACCTTTCATCATGTCCAACGACTTCGACTCAAATGCTAAAAACTCTTTATAGCTTTGCCTTGGAACCCAAATGGGCTACTCATTTCTTTCCGGAGAATGCTTTTAGTCAAATCGATGAACTTCATTTACCGAACGGTGATGCTATTCCGATCACTACTTTACCTAAACTCGGTCCTTCTTTCTCTTTGGTCAAAGCTCAAGGTGAAGAAGCTGTTGAATACGGTGAAAATAGAAGAGGAAAACCATGTGGTCATGTGTTTGAGAAAGGTGAAGGGGTTTACCATTGCAGGTGAGTTAACTCCTCTCTACCTTGATCCCATTTTACGCATGACGTCATCCTTTCTTTAATTGATCAAACTAACAAATTATCTTCTATCCCTAGTGATTGTGGTCTCGATACAACCTGCGCATTATGCTCTAGATGCTTTCACGCCTCTGATCACGTTGGTCATGATGTGATCTATTCGATTCATACCACCGGTTGTGGATGTTGTGATTGCGGTGATACAGAAGCTTGGAAGACTGAAATCAATTGTAAATATCATGCACCATTGACATTGGAAGAAAAAGAACAAGCGCTTAAGAAACTAGCCGATGAGAAAGCAAACGATGGTACAGGATCCAAGAGAACATATCTCAATCCATTACCAAAAGAATGTAAAGATGTCATCGATCAAATCGTCACAATCGCTCTTGATTTTCTTCTTATCACTTTGGATCGAAGTCCTGAAGATATGACCCCTCCTAACTCAGTTGATAACATTTATAGTGAATTGAGTCGGCTTGAAGAGAATGCTTACCTTGAGATGTCTCGAAACTCTTTCTCATCTTCAGATGATTCCATGGATATTGATACTCAATACTCTCATCACCACAATCCTTATCATCTACAAAACGCTCCTCTGACTGAGGATCCTAGACTTTCAACACCTACCAATCGGTTTACTGCACTTTGGGATAACAAAGGTCAACAAAAGGGAAAGGGCAAGAGTATTGATGCTTCTACCTCAACGATGACACCTTTGGCTCCTCCTCCTACACCTGCTACTTTTGGGATCGTTGGAAAAGTCGGTCAATTTGAAGTCTTACGTGGACCTGGCGAAGGAACTGGTGAAGACTGGTCAAAGTGGCGTAATCTTGACGACCGGCTACCTGAAGAAAGACCTAAAGGAATGGGTCCTTGGGGTATCGTCTTGTGGAATGATGAGAAACATAGCTATGCGCAAGTCATTGACCAAGTCTCTAGAGCTACTGGTTGCTCTCGGAGAGAAGCTTTGGAGATAGCGAATCGAGTGGACAGCAAAGTTAGTAGTCCTATCACCCTCAATGCATCAGTCACTTGATCCGCGGTAAATTGACAATCTGGTTTTCTTATTATCTCCTCCAGGGAAGAGACATCATAGAAGTATCTAGTGATGCAGACGAGATTCTTCAAATTACCAAAATGATTGCAAGTATCGATTTGACGGTCACCGTGCGAACCGCGCACGACCTGTTTTGTGAACAGATCGCAGAACTTGTGATCGCCTTTTTAGTGGATTTGGCTTCCTGTCGCCTATACAATGTTCCACCAGAGGAAGAAACTTGGATTAAACAATTGATAGCTGACAAGATCTGTGGTAAACCTGAAGTAGGTTATGAAGGAGGCGATAAAAGTCGATTTGCGCGATTCTTATTGAATGATATTAAACTTTGGAAAGATGCTCGAGACCGTTTGAAGAGTCTTTATATCTCACTCTTAGCTTTGGGACAACCAACCAAATTACAACTCGGCATCTTATTCACATCAGTCTTTCCTCAATTGATCGAATACAACTTATTGGTCGATCGTGAACCTGAACATAATATTCTACTCTTCAGTCTTCAAATTGTCACGGTTCCAAGTGTCGTGGTCGTCTTGGTCACCGATCATGGATTCTTGAAGATGATCCTCGATCTACTATATTCTTTCTTCACTCATCAATTTGCACCTTCAAATTCGGTACACGGTGATTTTAGATATATCATCTATCCTCCTGACCTTCGAAAGAGATCAATTGATCCCGAAGGGATGAGTTTCAGACATAAACGATATTATCATTTATTCCATGAACTCAATTTAATCCTGAGCTCGCCAGGTGTACAAGCAGCGATCTGTCATGATACGAAACACTTGATGGATTTGATCACCTTTGTGGATCTATTTACGAACATGAATCCCAACAAGCGAGCCGCAAATGTTCATGTGGAATTCGAATCGGATGCTTGGGTGACTGCCTTCAACTTGACGATCCAATTAGCTAAACTTTGTAAATTCTTTGGTGAATGTTATGCAAAAGCAAGTAATCAAGAATTTGTGAATGCGATCCGTGTTTTAGTTGGTCATATGCTTACAAGAGAGCATGGTTTTCATGAAGTGCAATTTGGATCTGCTCTGATTGGTTCCAGTCTTTCAGTCACTCCACCTTCATCTGCAGTGACTTATAAGTGTATTGATTTCAGGATAGATAAAGAGGCTGTCAGCTTTCATCATCCGATTAATTGGCTCTTAGCTGAGATCCTCAGAAATATTCATAGAATCGACTTTCAAAATCTCCATGGTCTTCCGATCCATGGAATTGCAGACCTTTTCGCTGAAGTGTCGCCCTCTAATCCTAATCACGTGGATTTGGGTGCGCTGATTGTATCTGAGGATGTTCTGAGGGGTGGGCTGTTCAACCTTTTCTCTTACGTAATCGTGATCACCTCACTAATGTTGTGGTTATTTCGTTCATTAAATCGTAGTGGCATCACTCCTAGCTCAAGTCCGTGCAGGACTTTGGGTTCGAAACGGCTTCGGCTTTAGAGCACAAGGACTCCATTATCGAGAATATAGTCTGAGAGAGACTACATTTGATCAAGACATTTATCAGCTTCAAGTTCTGTTATCAGCTAAGGATCCTAGTCACGTATTGGTTGCGATTGTGGATCGATTTGGATTGCGTCAATGGTGTAATGGCGAGATACTTAGCGATAGGAATTATGAACCTAATCAAATGATCACTATGTTAGAAGAACTTTTACACCTCCTTATCATCATACTTTCTGAACCGGCTGGCGTGAGTCAAACTGGTAAAGAAGATGGCCTAAGGCGAGAAATTATTCATATCCTCTGTCTCTCACCAATGCCATATTCGGATATCATCAAGCGAATCCCAGATCGATATATGCCGGACACAGGATTTGATCAAACTTTAAAAAGCTTAGCTGATTTCAAACAACCGAGTGGAATCAATGATGTAGGAATATATAGTCTTAAACCCGAATTTTATGTTGAGATTGATCCGTATTATTGTCGATTTGGTCGAAATCAAAGAGAAGAAGCCGAAAAATTGATGGTAGATCGGTTAAAAAAGACTAGTAATGAAGTTAATCCTGTGAATTTGCCTATGCGACTCAAGATCAATCCTGGACCGTTCACTGGACTTCTTCATACTTATAATTCAGAAGTCTTACTACAGATTATCTTTTATGCTTTGGCAAGGGTGAATCCGACGATGAAAGGTTATTCTGAATATCTGGCTGATGAAGCTATTCATTTGGTCATGAAAGCTTTGGTTGAACAACCGGAATCGTTTGCGAATATGGCTGTTGAGCGTAAACTTCCATTGAAAGGTGCTAATCCACATGCCATGTCATTGATGATGATGTTGGAAGCGGTAGATGGTGAACCGGCGATGAAAGGAGTGAAGAGGAAAGTGAATTGGTGTTTAGATACGATGACAAGGTTGACTGGATTACCTGATCGATCTGAACCTAAACCTGGCAACTCTGATTCGAAAACTGGAGGGTTAAGTCAAGAAGAACAAACGAATCTGATTGAAGATCAAAAGAAAGAAGCAGCCAAAGCAAGACAAACTGCACTTATGAAACAATTTGCAGCAGCTCAACAAGCCTTTGTGATGCAAAACGATTTAGACGAAGAGGATGATGAAGAAGATGAAAGTAATGAGATGAATATGAATAAAGATGAGATTGAAGTTGAAATTGAAAAAGTACACGGGAATTGTATTTTATGTCAAGAGGATTTAACCAAGTCAAGATGTTTTGGAGCTTTAGGATTGATTCAATCAAGTCGAATGATTAAAACCACTCCATTGGATTTGCCATCAGAAGAAGCAGAACCATGGTTACAAGAAGTGGTTCTGACACCTGATAGTTTGGATGTTGATGGAAGACAAGGTGGACCAGCAGGTGTAGCTAGTCGACAAACCGTCAATCTTTCCGAAACTCGGATCGGATCAGATGGAAATGTAGAGGCAGTTGAATGGCATGCGATGGGATTCCCAACACGAAATAACACGAAATTCGGACTCTTTACATCTGCATGTGGTCATATGATGCATTTATCATGTTTCCAAACTTATTATACTTCTATCGAATTAAGACATTCAACACAAGTGACCCGAAACCATCCCGAGAATCCAGAAAGATGTGAATACCTTTGTCCGCTTTGTAAAAGTATTGGAAACATCTTTTTACCTGCTATCGATCCAGATCTTTCAATGGTAAAAGAAACAGATCAAATTCAACTTGATTTAACGGATTGGCTTTCATCAATCGATAATCTAGAAGATGAAATGATTGATGAATTTGGTACGGCTAATTATGCACCAGTTCTGAAATTGAATAATTATGATGAGATTGTACCTTGGTTTATCCATGCTACTTTACCTGAAGAAGCATCAAGATTTAGTAGTACTAGATCAGAAGAATTCACAATGTTACAAAGGTTCTTGATGGTTAGTGGAGCCTTAGGACGAGAATGTGGTGATACTCAAGTTCGACCGAAGATCCCAAGAGATTTAGTGGCTTATACACTTCAATGTAATGAAATCTCAAGTCGAGGTCAAATTATTAAAGGAGGAGTGATGAAGTCTTTGAATGAAACACAACAACAATTGATTAGAAGTTTATTGGCTGTGATGGTTTCGATATTGGAAATTGAAACCGGATGTAGAAGTGCAAAGAAGTTTGCGATGGGATTATTGATGAGACAACTTAAACCTCCTATAATCACTGGTGGTATGTTTACGAGAAGATCTGATTTTGGTAAATTACCGATTATTTTTACAGATCCGTTTTCACTGGTGGTCCACTGTGCTGCGATTTGTCCAGAAGCATTCTCATTGGTGATGCCATTATGTTATTATATTGAGGTCTTGAGGGTGTTAATTGGTGTTTGTTATATGGTTAGAAAGTTTCCGAATGATTGGTGGAAGGTTGGAGAAGATTCAGAGGATGAAGGGCTGCTTGAGACGAAAGAAGAAAGGCAAAGGGAAGGAAAGTCATTGAAAGAGGTCTTGATGAAAGTATTGGAAGCTTGTAAGATCAAAGATAGAATAGTCTTTGAGATTGATGATGTGATATTTGAGAAATTGATTAGAAGATATACTTTACCATTCTTGAGAAGATCTGCTATGTTGAAGAGTGTGATTTCGGTATCGAAGAATGAACAGTCAAATGATGGGATTGGATCAGAACATGTAAGGTTACGACACGAACTTGGAGTACCTAGTGTTGTTGAATTATTACATGAAGGAGGAAAATCACAAGAAGATCCAAGTTTACGTAAAGCAGAAGGAATTTCATCAGTTATGTTTAGTTGGATCAATCATCTAGAAAAATACGAAAGTTCTACATCAAGAATGACCAAAAGATTACAAAAGCGATCATCATTGACATCATCCACCACCACCACCACATCAGATACAGAAGAATGGATTGATATCTTTGAAAATGAAGAGATGATCAAATCGATTGAATTAGAACATCCAGTGATTTATGAATTGATTGGATTACCAGATAAGTTTGAAAAAGTGTTAGGTGAATCTGCACGAAAGAGATGTGTTAGGTGTGAGATGATTCCACAAGATCCAGGGATTTGTTTGCTTTGTGGGATGATCGTTTGTGTACAGGCTTTTTGTTGTACTAGTAGGAACTTATCGGATGAGCCTGAGAATGGAGAATGTAATGTACATATGTGGAAGTAGGTTTTTAATTTTGGTCTTTTTTTCAGTTTCCGAAGGATTATTGTAACTGATGATTTTTTTTCTTGGTAGTTGTGGTGGTTCGATTGGACTTTATCTTTTGATTAAAAAATGTTCCGTTTTATATTTGTCTACACAGAATGGAACGTTTACTATGGCACCTTATTTAGATGAACATGGAGAACATGATATGGGAATTAAGTTGGTATTTCCCTTATCTCTTGGTTTTTTTTTTCGTTTGAAAGTTGATTATTGATGTGGAGTTGCTTTTTTGGTTTTAGGAGAGGTAGACCTCAATTTTTACATAGGATTAGATGGGATGAGATCCGAAAGATCTGGTTAAATCAATCGATTCCTACACATGTGGCTAGACGTCAAGAAGTCGGATCTGATGTGGGTGGTTGGCCTACATTTTAAAACCAAACTCGGTAAACACATTTGTGTTTAAAAGAGCTTTTTTTGTTTTTTTCTGATGAATTTAAAGAAAGAGGCAATTTATGTATTTTTTTCTACATGTTTGATAAATAGATGGATTTATTATATGTTTTATAACACGGGTTTTAATTGGCTTTTTATAATACTTATATATGGAATGAATGAATGATTGTATGTTTAGTTAAGATTTTGGTTTTTTATGGTATAATGAATTTCGAAGAGAAAAACATTTCAAGATGAGTGTTTTTTTTTTCGAGCATGAGTGCTTTTTTCGAGCATTTCAAGCAACAGATAGATTGAGAAAACAATGTGTGAATACAGAAAAGATGTGTGAACACATTTTTGATGTGTGAACACATTTTTTGCACTGCCAGCATTTTTGATTGTGTTGTGGGGCCTTAGAAAGACTGATTATGTTGAATTGAGCGAAAGCGGTATCTTGATAACGAATAAAACACACAGTCATTTAAGACAAGCTTGCTAAAGTTTGCCCGCAAAACCCGACCGAATTGGCGGGGAATTTGTTGCAAGCTTTTCTTAAACGACTGTAAATGATAAGAATAACGAACAGGATGAAACAACTGATCGAACAGCAAGTCCATGGGCAGGACCCCGGAGAGCTCCTGTCGAGGTGCACGATATAAAAAATCTTCTTGCACTACATACACTTCCGCACTGTTTACATTCATGAAAACTTGTCAATGCCCCTGTCTCCTCCCTCGTCGATGCCTAGCGAGAAGCAAAGGACTTTGTTAAGATTGAAATCAATAGTCATACAAGTGTGAAGACTTTCTAACACGGTTTACAGGGTGTAAAATACACACCAATTCACAGCAAACATGAGGAAATAAAAACATTTACGTCACACACCTCAATAGGAGCTCTCCAGGGTCCTCCATGGGCGCCAACGTCAAACTATACCCTGCGCTGGATTTATATCTGGATATCGACCTCCATAATGTCCTCTCATACATATCACAAAACCGAAACAGACGCGTGTGACTTGATCAAAGAAGATAAGCAAGAGATCTATTAGAGTCAGACACGTTCCGGTTGGACATTTTCAGATACATGACTCAATCATCACCGAAAAGGTCGGCTTGGCTGTTTCCAACACTTATTGTCTATCCCCTCGCATAACCCCACCTGATGTGACTGGTTTAAGATCGGGTGGTAGCGGGTTGCTTCTTTGTATTTCATCTAGGGTTCGATCAAACTACGACACATCCAACACATTGCCCACACGATTGCATGAAATCCAAATCCAGGTAATTCATTGTTGTCCCAGCCTCGCCTTGGTGAAGCTGCGAGGTGCAGATTCAGTCAGGTCCCGCAACCTATGAACAAATTTTTAAAGGAGATCGGTCTCAGATGATCCTGAGGCGTGTGGAGGACTTTGTTTTACTGGTGAATGGGGTCGAGTGATAGCAACTCTAATTGTCTATACATCCAAGATACTGCTAGTTGCAGTCTATGCAGGTCAGAATCCCGACCTATTCTAATGATGCCTCAATCTATGACCCGTCACAGATGGTATCAATGATAAGTTGAGAAGACAACCAACAATATAAAAGAGCCTACCTATCTTTCTTGGTAGAAAGGGCTTGGTAGCTCATCCTTGTGATTGACTTACATCAAGAATCTGAGATCAAGGATTGCACTAAGAAATTCCAGTTCTGCTCCATTCAACATGCATTCAAAGCTTCTGTTGACTGCACTCATCGGTGCAGTGCCCTTCACCTTGGGAACACAAAGTCAGTCCTGATGTTCAACCCCAGTCCCTTTATTTACTCTACTTGAAATGTTTATAAAGCTTATGTTAATTATACACCTGTGTCCACAACACCTTACCATTGATTCAATACCGGGTTTAGAGTCCGCTTGGAGGATGGAAAGTGAGTACAAATCTAGATCCAATGATCATGGATATATACTGAATCTTGGAAGTCCAAAAAAGTGGACGGAGTTCGTAACGCATTTAATCAACACCTGGAGCAACAGGGAAGTGTGCCACTCGAAGATCTCTTTGTTCCCGAGCCTCAAATCAAGTACAATGGCGAAGACTGGAATCTTTCAGGTTAGTGATCAATTCCAAGCAGGGTTTTGCTGTCTCATCAGCTCAGAATGGCAACTACCAGGGTTGAGTCAACTCACTTCAGAGGGAAAGCTCAAGCCCGAACGCATTGTTAAGAAAGTGCCGGGTGTATGTAAGTCACAAGCAAACTTTTAAAAAAAAAATCAAAGTCAGTTGACATTTATCAATTTGATACGTTTGATTTTCTTCATAAAAAACAGTAAATACACATATTGAAGATAAAGACGACAAGGTCGCCGGGCCCGAAGAGGACTGCACGTACAGCTTCACTTGGGAATGGGTACATACCAATGATTATGGACAGGTGCATCATGGAATTGGCAGTGGAGCAATTTTGCCCGGACATAAGAAGATCTGTCAACTAGAAATAACGCCCACAATAACTGATATCCCAATCATGTGATACAGTGCAGAATGGTGCCAGGACTGCGAGATGTGCAAGTGATGTGCACAGAATCCAGGCTTCATAAATGGGAAATTTGTAACTTTTTTTCCTCCAGTTGCTTGATCAAGGGGTACTTGTACCAAGTTGGGCTTGGTATTGTTATATGCATGTACAGTCCTTTGCAGAATTGATGACTTTGGCAAAAGAAACCCTTGAGTTTTCAAAAAAGCACCTTGAATTTTTTTGAAATCTTGCCGAGT
>KZ124348.1:6810-25342 GCA_002157025.1 Melampsora abietis-canadensis | reverse complement strand
AGGCTATATAAGTAAAGTAACCTAACCCCTCTACAAAGCTATGCTTCTACCTGTACAAGATTTGAGTCTAGGCATGTACCACACAACTATCTCAGCAGATTCGAGATGTCTGCGAGACATGTACCGCAAATGTCAAGTTCATGGTAACATTATGTATTTTTCCAATGTAAAAAGTTGCCGATCATTATTGTTTGGTAATATTTGTATGTAAAATTACACTTTGCATGAACATGTAGACAAATTGCCGGTCATCTTTTTACATACAATTTTTTTTTGCAAACATTAAAAAAAATGAAACGTATGCAAACAAAATATTGCCCCGTGAAAAATTGACTTTTCCAAACAATACGATTTCCGAACAATCATAATTGGAAATCGTAGTTCGGAAAATTCTACCTGCCCGAATTATAAGTTTCATGATCCTTTTTTGTTAGTGTGCTGGGTTGATCAGAAGTCAAAGCGCTCTCAAGAGTAATCTGACATTGTCAACGGCATAGCAGAGTCCAACCCTTACCATTGGAAATTGGATCGCATACGTGCCATTAGGGCGATTCAAATTTGAAAAAGCACTTAAACAAAAGTGTTTCTGCTGCAAAATACTACTTTCAATCATCAGAATTTGTACAAGAATCAGAAAGTCCCAGCCAAGGAGCACATACACCGCAAGGCCAAAATTAAAACATAAATATTACAGCACATGGAGGGAAAAGAATTTGAAATTTGAGGACTTTTACAGCAAACTTGAACTGCCCTATTGAAGGGTAAAATGGGATAAGCTCAACACGTAAAATGAATTTTGCTTGGTAGCTGAGAAAGAAATTGAACCACGCAAAGCTTGAATTTGAAAAGCACAGGAAGTGAGCGCGGAGCTTACAAATTAGGACGTCTATAGAATGGGAGTATGAGCAGTAAAGTGGTATTTACAACAATTGGTTATCAATGATCAAACCAAGAAAAGACGCTTGACACAATGAGTAATTAATGCGGACAGCACTGGGACAAATAACACAGATATGACCGTGACCTGAACGAAGTGGTGCTTATGGTTGTGGTGTTCCAGAACAGGTCCAGGAGCTCTGTGATAGGACGATGATCAACAACATGGAGTAAGAGGGTTTTGAGTTATCAGTGATCCAAAAAACTCACGTCACGAGTCCCTGGCTGTCCAACAGACTGATAAAATTCATCGGAGGTACTTTGGAGACCTAAGCATTCAGCAACGTTGACTAATTTATATCCAGCCTTTTGTAAAACACTGATAGCGTGAGGGGTGACGTCGGTAACAGTCGATTCAAGCGTTTCATGGTTTAGGGCAATTTGAGGTGAAGGGTACTGTTCAGCCACCTGGTCATAAGAATTTTTAGATTCGCTTGGGGAGGCACCATCTGCGTCCCGAGAATCAAAAGCCCAATTGATGACCTTGTAACCGCGTTCCTTCAAGATGCGGAGATTATTCTCGTTGATTTTTCCTGTTAAATCACAAAGTAAGTGGCTATCATAGGCTAGTACAATTTAATTTTTTTCTCACCATAGGGTGGTCTAAAATATCTTGGCTTGATTCCCAGAATCTCTGATGGAATACAAATTGCCACAAGTTAGCATCAGAAAATCCAAGGTGGAAAATTGCCCTCGAGCGCATTCAGCTTGATTACTCACTCTTCAAGGCGGTTTCTACCAAGTCAAGCTGTTGCTTGAACTCATCATCGGTCAAGGTGGTTATGTCAGGATGAGACCAAGCTACGGCAAACAACATGCGCACATCAAAAAAGCAGCTTATAACTTCTATAGAGGGGGAGAATCCAATCTCGAAGCAACGTACTATGTGATCCAATCAGATGACCCTGTCCGAACGCTATTCCAGTGGTGCTTTGCATCAGCACAAAATTGGATTGAGGCTTTAGTGAATTACAAGATGAAACAGAACGTACTATGCTTAAGCTTTGCGACAATTTCCTCATCATAGATGCAGTTCCAATTGTTACCATTCAGGAAAAACGTTCCCTTAATATCTCGATCATGTAAGTAGTCCGCAAGTTTGTCTTCGTAGATGTGAGGGCCATCGTCGTATGTAAGGGCAAAGCTCTCGGATTTCGTGCAGGCTGTGATCACTTCGGTCTCTACTGAACGATGTTCAATGATACTCAATTTGTTGGCCTGGGCTACGGCCACGAGAGAAAAAACCAGAAGATTTTTTGTTTTGATCAACATGTCTGGGCTGAGCACTCGACAGAAGATGTGATTGGTGTTTTGATATGGGTAGATTGACAAAGGAAGTCGGAGCAGGTTATGACACAGGGGTTCTGTTTTGTGTGTGCGATTGTCAGGAAGGGTAGTAAGGCGCAGTACTCGATCAAGTAAGAGCTTTACAATACCGTTTGCTCTTCAAAATGATTTACTTCCAAAGTAGATAGGGACAGGGACTTCATACGCGGTGGCATTCGGCTTTTGAATGCATGGTGCGATATCAGGCATTCACACTTTCAAGAGCCGATGAGAGAATAAGATGGCTGGTGCCTTGAAACTATGGGAAACATATTATTATAGAATCTTTTCAGTTCTACCGAGATTGAGAGTTGAAAGTAGGGATGGGTAAGGATGGGTACCACCTGAACCGACCAGGACTAGTTTGTCCATAGGAACCCCGGCATATCGCAAAATTGACGCACTCCTTTGAGTCAAGCGAAACGCGAGACTGACCACCAGGCCGAATGTGACATCGGTTGGGGGGAGGCTTCTGATGATACTTTTGTACTCTCAGCTGCGCTCGTGCGAACGTTAGCAAAGTCGCGAAGGCGGGTTCAGTTGAACTTTGCTGTGTTCCATGAGACTGTGATATCACTGAGGCCTGTCCCATCGTTGGCGAATCTGCCTAGAATTCAAGGTTACTCAAGCTTGACATTGGCGAGTTTTGATAAGCGTTAGTGTCCATCGTCGACATGTATGCTTTGTCCGTAATTGATGAAGCCCGACCGAAGGGTTGTTGCGGTTGAGAACCACGAGCGATCTCATCAATCAACCACCGACATCGCAAGATAGCAGTGAGTGACAAGGTGGGCCATCATTCGCTGGAATCGCACTGGCTTTCGGCTGAAGAGCGATTCGCTGCAACCGAAAACCGTCGTCGGAGGGGTCTGGATTCACAGCGGTAAAGCCGGTCAATGTTGAGCAACCGAGACCAAGGGTAATCTCGCGGCGAGCGACTTGCCAACTGAACAAAGAAAACAAGCAAATCGGCCATCTGCGATGCATGTGAAGAAACTGAACGACTTAAACAGGTCACAGTAGAAGACCTTACCTTGCGGCGTCCCTCGGACGCCGCCTGACGCCGCGTGAGGGACTTTGTTGAGTCAGATAAAGAAGACCAAACTTTGTGTGAAAGAAGCCCCACTATCTCAGCCGCAGGTATCCGCGATATACACATACGCAAAATCTTGATTTTGCTGTTATCATCTGAGCTGAGTTTACTACACACAACTTGAATCCCTCGCCTCACAATACCCCCAAGGCAGAAGGTATCATGAGATCCTCATTTCCGTCACAATATTGCAATCATTACCATGGATCCGAAGCAATGACTATGATTACTTCGATGTCAAGCTTTCTGATAACAAGGACCTATTTGAAAC
This sequence comes from Melampsora abietis-canadensis, assembly GCA_002157025.1. Lineage (NCBI taxonomy): Eukaryota > Fungi > Basidiomycota > Pucciniomycetes > Pucciniales > Melampsoraceae > Melampsora > Melampsora abietis-canadensis. Next base: position 21,716 of record KZ124348.1, on the reverse strand, counting down.
TTCAGTAGTGCAATTTATGTTTGAGGGGTTGAGGTGAACGTCATCATGTAACTCTTCTGCTGAAGTTTAACTTCATTTGTTCTTCGCCAACTGGACAGAACTTTTTCGAACGGTGCCAAACCAACAGTGCTTCTAGGATATTGGCCCTTTGCGTCACAAAACAATCTGATCACAGTGTAAGATTTGGAACGTGAAGATATACACAATGATTCCTCTTCTTTATTTTTTTTCAAAATCATTCGATCTGCACGGCAGGTAGCTTTATCTGCAGAGGTTAGTCTATGCTTTCACACAATTCAGTTTCGCAAAATCGAGCTCTCGGTCTACAATTCTTATGCAAGTACATGTTAAGAATGGTGTGAATCTGAGATTGATTTCAGTAAGAAATATCAAAGGTATGGGAAGAACCAATGGAATCCTACAAGATAGCAATACAAGAGAGCATGATGTCACATGAGGTAGTGGAGACAACAGCTTCATCAATAAACAATCTCATGAGACCTGGCATCTGAGCCTGAACAAAATCAGCTTTACATGTCTCGGATGAAGGCCTAAGATGATTTAAGTGACTGAAGATTGAGTCTGAAAAGATATTAATAAAGAAATACAGAAGAAGATTTGAAGAGATATCCTTAGATGACATATCAGGCGGAAGGTTTGGGAGTGCCGTTACAGGTCCAGGAGCTCTGTATCATCAGAAACAGAAGGCAATCTTTTGATGAGGAAATTGCTGGGAGGACGATGACCAAAAGATACGAAGAAAGACAGAAAGGGAGCTCACGTCGCGCTGCTCGGGTTCCCCGACGTATTGATAATAATCACTCTGACTGCGACCAGAGCCCAAGCATTCCGACACACTTACTAACCGATATCCAGCCTTTTGCAAAACTTGGACAGCATGTTGAGACACTTCAGCGGCGGTGGTTTGATGCGTTTCATGATTAAGGGCTATTTGTGGGGTGGGGAATGATTTAGAGATGTCATCATAAGCTTGGTCCGAGGTGGTAGTCGAAGCTCCGGTCGAGTCACCCGAGTCAAATGACCAGGTGATAACTTTGTAGCCTCGACTGTTCAGGATCTGGAGGTTTTCATCATTGATGCTGCCTAAAAGGTGAAAGCGCAGCAATAAAAGATATCTTAGAACCGTGAATGAAGTTGACAAATAGAGGGGAGGTACCTACCATAAGGTGGTCGAAAGTATCTCGGCTTGACTCCCAATATTTCTGAAGGGAGCGAAAGGCACAGCAGTTTGGGTCACTGTATACTTAGAGGAACACTTATTGGATCAACTCACTTTTCATGGCAGTCTCAACTAAGTCGATTTGGGTGTTGAAGTCGGCAGCCGACAAGGTCGTGATGTCGGGATGTGACCATGCTGACCATGGTGAACATTTGCGGATCAAGATAAGTTCATCACTGGGGACAACGCATTTCTCGAAGAATCTAACGGTACTCACTATGCGATCCAATCAAATGCCCCTGTGAGAATGCTGAGAAATCAGAGCAGATGAGTATAAATTAACATGCTTAAGAGAAGTTCAAGATTGAAGAATGACAAGAGCCTCACTGTGCCTCAATTGGTCGACGATGTTTTGGTCGTAGATGCAATCGTAATTGTAACCATTGATGAAAAAGGTTCCATGGATTCCACGCGAACTCAGGAAGTCCGACACTTCGTTTTCATAGACATACGGGCCATCATCGAACGTAAGAGCAAACGTTCCAGAATCTCGGCAGGTTGAGATCACCTTCGCGGAGTTAGCCGAACGGGAGTGAATGAGTGTACGAGAAGCATCTTGAGTATCGGAAACATTGGACCCGGGGCCGGCGGGGATTGATTGACTAGAGTGGATCAGCGCTAGAAGAGCGACGATCAAGGAAGTGTTCAAGTGTTGAAACATCTCTAAGGAGAAATTCGCAAATGGGATATGGTGTTTTCGTGTGCTTGAGAAGGTATTAGATATTAGATAGTAAAAAAAGGTCAACTTGAGCGAAAGAAGATAAATGATAGTAGTCAAGAAAAGAAAAAATAGCAAGCTGGGGACGTGATTGATGTGAACGAGGGGGATTGGGAGGGCCCGTTGATATATAAGGCGAAGCTTAGCCTTAGCCAAAGCGTTTGGTCCCAGTGATGAGAGTTGGAGATTGTGTGCAGTTCGCCAAACATCATCAGGTCGATCAGGAGTAAATGGATATACTTTGATTTTTCCAGTTCGGAAGCAAATCAAGGGCAATTCCACATTTGAGGTCTCTGCCAAGAAATTTGAGGGCTATCGGTGCACCAGAATCACGGAAACTATTCAATGGACGATCGCGGCAGCGACTGCTAACCACTAAGCTCGCGGTAGATGGACCGTTCTACTCAGCAGGTCACGGATTATGCTGATATCAGTAGCTTCTCTACATTTTTGCATGGGCTATCTCTGACCTGACCTTTGCCAGCAAATGAAGGCGAGACGGCTATAGGGACGAATTTACAGCCTTACAGATCATGATGGGCCTGTACGGACCTCACGATAATCAGCAGGGTCGGATCCGAGTGCACAGTGATGATGATCGACTCATCAAGTACGTGGGATACGGAAGGAAAATATCTCAGCAACGGGGAAGAAGAATTGGCACAATCACCGGAGGACACAGCTCTCTGTTTACCAGAGGGGGTAAGTCCTGGTCAGTCAAGTGAGAAGTTGCGCGTAGAAGAGTTCAATTGCCGTTACTGCGAGGGCCGTCATCCAAGCTTCGAAGACGACAACTTGATTCACTTTGTCAAGTTTGGTTGATTACGCTGATTTGTCAGGCACCGAGCTTAACTCTCCTTGTCGTACATGCACCCAGGCAGTTGGGTGCGAGCAGTGCCACTGCACTGTGACACACCTCTAGAGTTCGCCCACCGGCACCACCTGACCTTGATATTCGTCCCAGTATTATAATGCATACCGTGTGACGCCCATGAAACGACCAACTTCTGCACTTGGCTTGATAGTAGACTCCTTTGTATAAAACACTATAAAACAGCCATGCAGCTAACTTAACTAAGTCCCTCGGTCATCATTTACTATGTTAAACCCCTGGACAAACGACTTGGTCAAGTCAGGCCATGCCATGCAGCCACAGCCAAGGTCCTATGGATATGTAAAGCTTGAATATTGTCTCATGTTAAAACATGTTCGAGGCCAGTTTGTCGTATTGGCGACACATCATCTTCCTTGATAGGTTATACGGAGTACAGCTATAGATAGGACGACAATACATGCCAAATCTTGATCGCACGGGGAATCAAGCGCAACGAAGTATCAGGTGGTGCCGATCATCCCTATAGACGTGTTGTGCGTAATGTGTTCCTTACAAGGAGACGGAGGCTTTTTTTGAAAGTGCGATTGCTTTGACATTAGCGGGGTTCAAGTAAAAAAAACGGTTCTAAAATCAGTTTTAGGCATCGCTCGGAGGTTGTAATCTATAACTCACGTTTTAGAGCTCGCGAGTAGCTCTAGGGGTACTAGGTCTAAAATCATACGACCATGCCTACGAGAAAAAAAAACGTCTTTTTGCAAAGGCGTACGAGTTGTCGTTTTGTTCATTAACGGTTGTTTTCTTCGTCCTTCTCTCTTGTGGAATCCATAACAGCATACATAATGTACTTTTTTCAGGCTTTTGTACCTTGTCTCAGAGCTGGGGTTCTCTTTCCTATAAGACATACTAGGCTTATATTGAAGCAGCTTTTAGGACTTCTCGTGATTCTTTAGGCAGACTTGTCCTTAAAAAAACCACTCGGAAGTCGTAAAATCCCCCTCTTGGAATTTTCGACTTGAACCCAGCTATTACACACTGTTCGAGGTTGGAGCCTGGACTCGGAGGGGGCGCAAAATCCTAGGGAAGGCTTCTCGGCCGAGCCGTCCCGAGCCCACCGAACAAGTCCATTACGGGGAATTCAACAAGCTTCACGTACGATAGTTTCATCGCGATTATCCTTTTGACCTTATCATGAGGTCACTGATATGGTATCATATTGCATACATATTTTACCAGATTTGACCACAAGAGTACGTACATGCGTCCGCTGCCACGGCTGATAACGATAGCAATCGCCTATGGGGAAGAATGGCCGACAACTGATAATCTAAGCAAGTACAGCCCATACAGGATTTCAGTGCCTCCAACGGCTGCATGATACTCCTGCCGAGCCCGACGTGTTTGAGCGGATGCGCGCCACCATGGACTCGTGTACGGGAGTTGCAGCGGCTGTTCGAGGAGATGATCACATTCAGTCCCACTTATCAGACAGAATGCAAGCTTTACTGGTACAGTCTGTTTCACTTCGCAATTTCGTTGGAGTCTGTCGTATGTACCATGGGCCATTTGAAGCCAATCATCACATTCAACGGGAAGATAACGATTCCTAATGCACAGGCGTAAGCTCGCAATGATCACAGGGGCATATAAAAGCATCATGTGCTATCCCGAGTGGTCCATCTTCCTGCTCAGTCATGCCCACATTTTTCACGTATCTTGCCCTATAATCTAGCTTCACTATTTGATTGAAGCTCCAGCATTCTCGAGTTGACATTTTTCCAAATCACTTGCACCTAATATTCTATCAGGAACATCATCAATCCTTTACTTCTCCTCTCTTGCGTTTTTGAGTTATGCATCCGTATAACAAATACCTCACAATGGTGGTCGTTTGTAGTGTTTTGCGGGGAACGGTGTGCCGGCCACTAACCGCTCTTCTTAAAGTTGAGCATACGGAGCCATATGTTCCCAGAAAAACCTCCTACGAAAGGTTGTCCGCTTCACTCGTAACTTCACCCAACTGGATAAAGGAACAGGCTACGAGGGTGACTTACCCGACTGATCGTTGGTACTCCTTTCTTTTGATAGGAAACACTCATTCATAGGCTTCCGCCACGCGGACTTCGAACTCACGCCTCTTGCTAACATCACACAGACGAGAAACCCTTATCCAAAGTGCCGGTTCCATCGCCAACAGATGTGAAAGATCTTCTAGAGACAAGTACGTCTTATCGTTCAAATGCGTTCCCGTCAATCGTGTTCTCTGTAGCATTGTTTCTGACATCGCGTGCGCCTCCTTTCTACCACCTAGAATCTCGTATCAGCTCAAACAATGTGCTACCCAAACATGGCGGAGTGTTTGAAATTGAGTTAGGGGAAGACTTCCGTGGTCTGTAGCATATGCGTTTGCATCATCAACTCGCAGTCAGTGCAGCTCGGCTGATCAATTGATCTCTACTTTTCAGACTCAGCGGCTTGGCATGAAGTTGAGAACGAACAAAAAGTAAGTACCGTCAGCGCAAGATGCCTTTGAGTCACATTTCTGATGATCACACTTAAATGCGATTGCCTTTACGGTCATAGAGATGGCACGAGGAGAGCAGTATGGGAATGCCTTCGCCCGCCGAACCAGGAGGTTAGCCATTTTTAGCGATTCCATACTTGGGACTCGAAGTGTTTAATTTATGTTTCCACACCACAGATTCAAAAGATTTATACAAGTTCAGGAACAATGATGCCGTGCGTGTTGCGTCGCTCGTATCTGGCCACCAACTACTGGGATAGAGTCACTGACCGGGATCAATTCAGCAGCAGCGCGGCCACGACAACGAGTCCCCTCCTACTTCCCCGAGATCCTATTTTTTGTCGCTTGGATCTTCTCATGTAGGCAGGGCTCCTACCATTGAGAGATGAACGACAAATTGAGATCGGTTCACACGTCTGACGTTCTCCTCACATCCGTGCAAATGATTCTAGAATCCGCGGGACGCGCACGCGGCACGCGGGAGACGTATCTTGGAAGACTCGAGCAAGCTCGATCACAAAGACGCAATCCGGATTGAAACCTCAGGCTTGAACCGAGTTTGGACTTGATTAACAACATCTCATCCCTTCGAGTTTTACAGTGAGCCTAGTAACTTTATCTATCCAATCGTATATTTCTCCAGACAGTGCAGCTGAAGCGACCTTTTGATAGCCCCCTTTTCTCTACGTACAATGAAGACATTTATTGATGGTCGTGTCTCGTACATTTCTGATAACCCCACGACTCTTGGTTTGAAGTATTAGGATGTCATAGCATTACCCCACAGTTTCTATTAGTGATATCATATCAAGTCTGTGATAATAATATACCACGCTGTTTTCTATTCTACGTATTGTTGTCCTTCTTTCGCGATGAAGTAATTGGTTTCATGAATTGCTATTGTAAATAAGTCTTTGATATTTGTCTCTTTGTCATCGATCTTTGTAAATCACCTCATAATCATTCTCAGATACACTGCGGTCCATTCACGAGATCGGCCTGATACCAGTTCTGAAGTAGCCGATGGCATTCGTGCCATTGCTGATAAGCCCGCAGGAAATATCGCCCCGATGATCTCAATTACATCGGCGCTCATCGGCTCCATGTGGCTGGTTTGAACAGATCTCATTGTTGGCAGGCACCACGAGGCTCATGGATGGACTCGGAGCTTATCTCGGCTTCATACACCCTGATTGATCTGATATTCTCACTGTGTCAAGTTCATGTACCTTCTTTGCTCAGACGTAAGCCTCACGCTCCCGTTGTGTCTGGTCTCGGGGTTCTTGCGGCACAACATTGTGGGGATCCACTAGAGTAAATTACGTACTTGGGATCTATCGGGTGTTTATTGTTTAGATCTGCTGGAATGACCCCTTATACGGCCTTGCCAGTCGGAGTACTTACAAGTTACATTGCCGTGCTTCAAAGCTCAGGTAGACGGTTACTTGAGCGGGTTTTTGACCCTCAATAAAGCCTGTCTTATGAAGACGACTCCTTATTTCCTTGCAGCGGATCGATGTAATGGTCACACAATGATTGCTGGGAAAATATGCTTATGGACCTGGTTAGACATATCCTTTGCTTGATTATTATGTTGACCATTCCCAACCGAAATTTCTGGACTGCAATTTAAGGTTATGATTCTCATCGGACCACCTCACTCTTGTTTAAAGGGTTGTTTCTTTGTATGTAACCTGAATCGGTCTTTTAGCCTTTTGGATTCCCCCCTCACATCTCCTGAGAGACAAATAGCCTCAAAACACTGGGTAGGCCTCTCACATTACATTTCCAAGAGGACAATCATCAATGTCTGAAGCAAACATTGAACTCCAAGTCCAATCTGAAATCAAAAAAACCAACATCAATGGACACATCTTCTATATCAGTGATCACTGATATCATGCCTCAGAGCTGTATTGGATATCAGATTCATTAAATGGATTCATCGTAGTTGCGCAAGTTCTGATACGGTACTACTACCTGGGGTCCGTCAATGACATGGCAACACCAGATTTCTGGAGCCATTTCTGTCAGGAAAGGATTAGGCACTAGCTAGGCGGGTTTGAGGCATATTCCCCCTCAAGTTGCTCAAAGGTTTGTCGGCGTGGACAAAATTACAATTAAACACAGGACCTCTAAACACCTTTTGGTCGCAAAGGCGTCTACGGTCGCACACACGATCTTATTGGCTGCATCATCTCACAGCTGAACGACGGCTCGAACGGCTCGCACCCAAGATGAGACTGACTTGTCAAGGGAATTCTCACAGCTTTAATTGGAGGTACCATGCCTCTCCACCTGGGAATGAAAACAAGAGGCGGTACATACATTTCGGATCGTAAGGTCATGGGGATAGTTATAAGAATGACAAGTCGTCTATCATTTGAGAAGAGCGCGGTACATGGGTGCAGAACAGAGCCGATCTCAAGCCAGCAAGGTTCATTTTATTCCCGTCGAAGAGGAACATAAGTCCTGTAAGTTTTTTGTAGCATCCAGTTCCCTATAATTTGGCTTTCGCACTAAGCACTACATATGGGCGGAGATCAGTAAAGCTAGAAGTGATTTTGTCGAGGCTACAAGTGATCAAGTTGAGAATATCGACTCACTCTCGCTTAGCCATTTCCACGACCAAATCAACTACTCGTCGGGAGTAACCCCATTCATTGTCATACCAACTGACCAATTTGACAAAGTTATTGTTTAGACTGATACCAGCCTTGGCATCGAAAATGCTTGAGTGGCTATCCCCAATGAAGTCAGTTGAGACCAAGTCCTCGTCGGTGTAGCCAAGAATACCCTTGAGTGGGCCTTCAGAAGCAGCCTTGATGGTGGCCTTGATTTCATCATACGTGGCACCCTTCTCAAGACGGACAGTCAAGTCAACAACCGATACATCGGCAGTAGGAACTCGGAAAGCCATTCCAGTGAGCTGTTGGACAAAATTCAAATCAGCATACCATCTAGCTGTTACACGGGGAGAGACATACCTTTCCATTGAGGGCAGGGATGACTTTGCCAACAGCCTTGGCAGCACCTGTGCCGGAAGGAATGATGTTGGCAGAAGCACCACGACCACCACGCCAATCTTTACCAGATGGACCATCCACAGTCTTTTGCGTCGCGGTACTGCGAGTCATAAAGAATTAGCTTTTATATCAATACCGGGATCGGCCAAGAAATACCCACGTGGCGTGAACAGTGGTCATGAGACCCTCAACAATTCCGTACTTGTCATGGATGACCTTGGCAAGCGGTGCGAGACACTGGGAAGAGAAGGCTACCGTCAATATTTGGAAGGACTGAGCAGACAGAATGAGGCTCACGTTTGTTGTACAGGAGGCATTGGAGACGACGGTCTCCTTGGGGTCATAAGAGTCAAGGTTGACACCTAACGAAAGATGATTGCGTCAGATCAATCGATGAGGAAAAGGTAAACTGGAATAAATTCTGACAACTGACCCACGACATACATAGGTGCGTCAGCTGAGGGGGCAGAGATGATGACTTTCTTAGCACCACCCTTCAAGTGAGCCCCAGCCTTTTCTTTGGTAGTGAAGACACCGGTTGATTCGACAACGTAATCGGCACCCGATTTACCCCAAGGGATGGCAGTGGGGTCTCGCTCAGAGTAAACGTCGATAGCCTTGTTGTTGATGTAAAGCTTGCCACCCGAAGTGGAGACGGTTCCCTTGAATTTACCGTGGGTGGAGTCGTACTTGAACATGTACACCTGCAAGGTTACCAGTGTCAGTAAGGTAGAGAGCCAAGTTCAAGACCGATCACATCAGGCTTACCATGTACTCAAGGTCGATAAAGGGGTCGTTGATGCTACAAACACAAATCCATAATAAGGATTCAAACGGACAAACAATCACGATCGTAGAATGGTGACTGACGCAACAATCTCTACGTCACCGTGGATAATTGCATTTCGGGCCACAATTCGACCGATACGACCTGAGAGATTGAGTAGAATGGGAAGCGGAGAACGGGAAGGAAAAACACGATGGGACAGTCAGAGACATCGATGACAAGAGACGATAGCAGTGGATTGTTCACCGAAACCGTTGATTCCAATTCGAACAGTCATGATGGATATAATGTAGGATATATGAACTTTTTTTTGGGTGTGGTAAATAGCCTGGAATTGACGATGATTTAGGAATTGGTGATGGAGTGATGAGTTGAGGGAGACAGGGGCAATCGAATCGAGTGAGCGACTTTATACCCCATGATCGGAGAAGTCCGGTGACGTCTTGTTGGGAAACCCAAAACTGCGGCGCATCCTTCTTACTTTAGCGCGCATTCGAAACAGGCTGGGATACTGAGGGAACGTGCGCTACCATAAACTGAGTGTGCCCGTAGAGCGTCATCGAGTGAGTAACAGGTTGAGTACATGTAGAGTCTGTCCATATAATCCTGCGTTGTTCCCCCGGCTCTTGCCATTGCCAAGAAACTTTCCCTAGATCCAAGATCAGTCACGTGCCCGTTTTAAAACGCTCTTTGATCAATCAACATCCCCCTACATCCTTACACGGCTTGGCAAGATCTCTCCTGGCGAGCTACACTCTACTATGTACACTACGGTCCAAGCATCAAAGTCAAATACGTGTCGTGAACATGCCCAGTAAAGATAGCCAGGAAACATAGCGCTGACCGCGCCCCAGTACGCGTCGTGCGCATATTTGCTTCTCTGAATGGTGTTGGGCGCGCCCATGAACCTAAGCATGCAATCTACAAGGTCTTCAGCTATTTTCAGCCCTCCCCCGCCTTCAAATCATTTCAGAGGCACCCGCATGCCCTATGTGTACCATCTCAGAACATCTTATGTAGTCATGAAAGGACCTGCAGTCTTGATCAAATGATGTCACAACAACAAATTCTTGGAATCAAATGATAGCAACACACCTTCATTGATACAATTTGTTATGATCCATTACGCATACAGTGACACCTATACATACACATTTCACAGATCATGTTTGTACTCAGACTCAGAGTATCCAGAAAGGATCATGTTGTATTCCTCATCCGACAATCCAGTTATACAATTATAAACCCCTGCGAAGGAAGATACCTCATTCCTTGTTGACAACCCCTCAATCTGATCCCAGCCTTAACACAATTTTTGATTTTTTTGATGTCTCTTCTACTAGCGCTGATAAATCTGTGCAGAGGGAGATAAGATGAGAAGAGTGATGGTTCTTGTGATACAGAAGATGTGGGTGATGAGTCATCATGATTGACCCGTGGTTGTCTATTCTTTTACACCTCTTGCGCCTTGTTGCACATCAATCATCAAGGTATCAAGATCCCAGCTGAATACAAAGAGGCCATAGCTGAAATCAAAAAGATACGAGATAAAAAAACTCGAAGAGAATCAAAAAGAGCCAAAGATACAATAGTTTCTTATCTCCTTTCTTTGAACCATAACTTTCTAAGCAAATCCTTTTTTACATAAATTCTAAACGCTAATTGACTTGACATAGTCCAAAAACTTTTTTCCTTTCATTCCCTTTGTGTGCGCTCACTCAACCTAATGGCTTCTTTGATATTATTTGTACCCTATGAAATGCGAAATAAATTGCGGTTGCATTTTGATTTTGTTTCGATTTGCGATTTGTTGCGGTTTATCAAGCGCATCGCAACCCCTCAGGCTATTTAGGCATTTCGGTTCGCATTCCGAGTGCGACTCTTTTCGTTTCACTCGTGTCGCAACGAGACGAAAAGTCCTGAAATTGCGATGCGTTTCGTTGCGAATTGGGTGTTGCGGGATGCTGCAGCGAAACAAGCGGCAGAGAAAGAAATGGAGGCTTCGATACTCCCTGCAAGTCTTAGCAAGATCATGCCAAAGAAGGGTGAAGTGTTTCACCTCAAAATGGTCAGACGCCCAACGGAAAAACTACACTGATGGACTCGACCCGATGCAGTGGCAAAAGGGATGACTCTTCTCGAGAAAGGAGAAACAGCTGCATGCTTTCAATTGAGGTTTGCTCATAGTCCGTTAAATCAATACTTACATCGATACGGACATCGCCCAACAGGAAAATGTAACACATGTCCAGAAAGGGTCGCTCACTTCCTGCTTTACTGTAGCCAAAACAAAAATACCGAGTGTGTTAGGTGACCTTGTACACTTCAGTTCAGGTCTGTTCACAGAAGTACGAAACTTTGGTTGGTCTGGTCTGAAGTAAGAGAATGTCTGATTTTTAAAGGAATAGTGTTTGGCAATGGCATGAGAGCTTTAGGACAAGACTATTCAACTATGTTTCTTTTCAATTCCTTTGTTTCCATATCATCACAAATTACTAGAACAAAACAAAAAGTGACATATTAGTCCACAACTCGAATTCAGCTTTATAAAAAAGATTCCTTGCTCTTTATCAGTTGTACGTTGGGCCAAGCGATTGCAGAGTCAAGAATAATTACGGCAGTATGCAATGCCAAAAGCGAATATTACACCAAGAAAGGGGGTTCTTACTTCCTATTGTTGATGAAAAGAAAGCACCCATCTAAAACAGCAGGTGTTCACGCAAAGCACATGTTCAAGCATATGATTTTCATAAGCATGCTGCATAGTACTTTTGATGACCGCTGCACTCAGCTTTCACTCTGTGTTGGTTTGTAAGCACGCATCCGAAAGAGGAAGTACACATGCGGACTGCTCATTCAAGGCTTGCATTTGAGAATGCACAAGACTTCCACGGGCCGCCGTTCCCATGACCCCATTCACGATCATACAAAAGATTGCTACTGCAGGCTGTGTGGAAAAGCGCACACATTTCCGAGAGCGTGGGTACCCCCGGAATGCAACATCAAGTTTCATCCTTTATACCTCATTGTATTAGCAAGTCTAGGCGTTAAATTATTGTCTCTTGCCATTAGCGTAAGCTTTTCCCATTGTGAAGAGATCGACGCTTTTTGCGTGACAAAAGCCTATTGTAGCTCCTTGAGAGCATTCAAGGCTCGACCGGCCTTAGTGAAAAGGTATAAAGCTGCCACACGATTTCCCCCCCCAGTCCTTGAATAAATCTCACTAACCCACCTTCACACCATCACCAAGCGTACCAACTCTTGCTTCACCGTCTAACACCTGCCAAATCTAAACCCATCGCCCAGTCAACAACTCCTTCTCCACTTCACACAATGTCTAGCCTCACCAGTCAAAAACAACTGAACGGTACCCGTTCCGAAGACGCTAGTCTCACCTCGCCTTCGCAACGTCAGGGTCAAGTCGGGGGCGGCTCCAAGTATTGCGTCATCTCCCAACGTCAGGGCCAAGTTGGCGGCGGCTCTAAGTATTGCGTCGTCTCCCGTGAGGGTCAAGTTGGTGGAGGATCCAAATACTGCGTAGTTTCTTAGTTCACTTCTCAATTGGTCTTGATTAGCAGACATGTACTCGGAGGTTTCTTTCATTATTATTATTGCATTGTTCGACCAGTACAATCGTTTAAGACCCTCGATCTGCATCATCGATCGCTAGGGCGTCCTCATTTTTAATGTTCACCAACTTTGGAATCATGTTTGCGTCCTTCTTTCTCCTTGCAAAGCATACAGAGTGTATGCTTTGGAGCGCTGTCCCAATTCCTGCGTGTCTTGTCGGTTTTGAAACACCTTGATCACTTAACACAATGTGCGCATAACGGTCCAGTGCCGCAAAACGTGACTACCACCATACTATCTTTCCATTCTTTTCCATCCAAAAATATAACACTACATATACCACAGTCAGATTGACGTGATATTAGGTCTATGCCAATAAATTACTCGCTGTCCACAGTGTAATACCCGTTGTGAGTTATGTCATAATTGACTCTGTGCAAGCCCTGCAATCCCATTCCGCTCATACAATTTTCACACATGTCTTCATTTTGGTGAATTTCAAACATTGATTCTGACGGATTGAGCTACCCAAAAAGGTATTGACTTCCTTGGTACAAGTAACATGATGTATCTTAAAAAAACAGATACTCTGATCAAGAGATATACATACTTACATAGTCTTTACAAACCAAAACAACCACAATTTATAAAAAAGAAGGAAACTTGGAACCATGGCATTTTGTTTTGTTCTGTTTTATGCCTGATACAGTTTCGGATGTAAAGTACCGATTGTATCATTTCAAATAGCCATAGAGAACAAAGTCAAGACCGATAGACAAAGAATGAAGAGTTGGAATGGACTCCATACAAGCCCTCAGGTCCTCAAGCCTGATCATCCTCACGGCTCGTTGTAAACAAAGTTCAAATCGCTTTACAAACCCAACAAATCCAATTGAAAGTTTATTAACAGAGATTTTCAAAAGAATGGATATAAAGCTATACAAGATAAGATACAGTGTCTAGTAAGCTCTAGTACGATTGAGACTTGGTATGATCTTCTATCTGATTTAATTTTACATCGGTGAGATGTGCTGCCGGGTGGAAACAGGCTGTGCCCTGTCTCATACTGGGCTCAGTGCTAGCACGGGTGTTATCTAGGCGTAGCGGCGCCCGCCGAAGGCAGGCGCGGTGATATGATTGCAGAAAGAAAGAGACAATAATTGAACCCAACGCAATAACCAGGGAAACCCGCGAGACGTAACATACGAAAGCAAACCTGGGCGCATGATGACAGTAATAGCCCTCCATACATGCGGACACTGCTTTCTCTTCTCTATTACCGGAAGCTCCTTCCCCTTTTTTAATTCTTTTGAAGTCTACTGAGAGGAGGTGAAGGTGACATTCAGCGAAAGCAGATTAAAAAAGAGGAAAGAAGGAAGTATGACATTAGTAGAAACTAAAATGTAGAAAGGAAGGAAACTCTTTTTTTCACAGGTGGCTTCGCCAGTGATGACCAAGTGTGTAACTCGTGTCTGGTAACTTGCCGAATGCTTACGAGGATTGTAAGAAGTCCATTGGTTCAGGGTGGGTGGGATATCTTGATCGCAGATCCCTGCAGTTGAGCCCATTTGATCGCTGGGCGTTTCGTGAAGCCGGGATGAATGCACACTCGATCCAGAGTCGCAGAGTTCCTCAGATGTAGAACGCTCTGAGGGTCCGAGGGAGGCTGCCGGGAATGCATGTAAGAAAATTTTCGAAATGTGATGCGTAAAACTTACAAAAACAAGTATTCCAAAATACTCAAAGACAAGTGTGTGTGTGCGAATCCCTAGGCTAGATCAGCCCAGGGTTATTAATTTCTTGAAATGAAAAAACACCCTCTCCGACCCGCCTACAGACGTACCCATACAGTGGTGAAGTAGGAGAGGGAAAGAAACAAATTGTCAGTCACTAAAATACGGGGCGTGCGATTTTTCCGACCTACCGTTTCCGACTAATAATGGCCGGAATTGCTATTCGTTGTAAAGTTACATAATGTCCAATGAAATGTTGACTTTTGCGGACGTTCTAAACTTAACAAAGTCCCACGCTCGCGAGTAGTCGAGCGAGGGACTTATGCCAAACTCGCAGATTTCATAAGCTCGCGGTTGAGGCTTTTGCAGGGAGCCTTCTTCAATCCATTTTATCTCGTTCCACACCGAGGATTAGGCTATGGTCCAAAAGTAAAAGTTATGCGCACGCCTCTTGCGCATAATGTACAACTTTTTTT
>KZ124345.1:253-12526 GCA_002157025.1 Melampsora abietis-canadensis | reverse complement strand
AAGCCCAATATTGTAAAGATTATCCCAGATCAAGTCTGGCCTTTCTTCAACAACAGACTCAACTTTGATTTCATCATCAGCTGAGTTTGCAAAGAGGCCCGGGTTGAATTGATCCCACATCAAGATTGAATTTGAGCGAGCGGGAGAATGATGTTCAACTTCTGGTGAAAATTGTTTGGCGTCATCCGTGTTGTTATTGCTGGTACAATCCATGCCTTCAATGGCGCCAGATCTCAATGCAGTACTGGAAAGAGCTGGCATTAAATCTGTCATTCCTGCTTGACGCTCCTTGTATTGAGCTACCATGTCTTTGTGGTGTTTTTGCGCAGCATGATCCTTGTACAACTTGAAAGTTGTCTTTCCACAGACAATACAACTGTACTGTGATCTGTTAGGGTCTCCGGACAAGTCCTCAAAGTCTATAACAAAGTCAGCCTTGCTACTTGTCTAAACCAAAAGTAAGAGACAAGTAGACCTACATTCAGCTACAATTGGGTATGTGTGCGGAGCAGACATTGCAAAGAAACAAGCAGATTACTTGATCAAATGGAAAATGCAACAAAATATCAAGGAGAACCATCCAATTCAAGATAAACTCTGGATTTTTCTCAATGCCAAGTCCAAAAAGCTCACAGTAAGTTTGAACCCTTTCCCCACTGTGTCTTTCCTGTCAAACTTTGCTGGTGTTCTGGCAGCTACTCCATTTTTGTTACTTGTCCTGCAAAAAAACATATTGAAGCCAGTTTTGAATTTTTACACACAAAGCCAAAATCAATCTCCTTTTGTGCTCATCACCTGGGATAAAATTGTTACCGGTGTATGTCAATGACAGCGGATTTAATGAGCCAGGTCATGTCTCAAGTTTACCATGGCTTCCATCATCAATTGATGATGGAAAGATTCCATGGCCATGGAGTCTGGCCATCAAAATTGATACCAAGCTTTTGGCCGTCTGTTTGACCGTCTCAAGGCCAGCTTTTTGAACGTTTGAAAAGCTGGCTGAAGGCTTGGTTTTTGGCCATTCTTTGACAGCCATAAGGCTGATCGATTTACCGCCAAATTGATCAGCCAACAGACCAGCTTTTTCCTGGCCAAAAACTGAGGTTTTGGCCAAAAAACAGCTGGTCTCATGCACCCGCCAAGATCTGGCCAAAACCTCAACTCTTGGCCGGTGTTTGACCGTCTTTTGGACACGACCACTTTTGAGCCCAGCTTTTGGCTCAACAATCGCCCCGTGGTGTATGTAGGTCAGTATCCCTTTTATGCAACTCAGATTTAGAAAGTTCACTCAATTATCAACTTTGGAAGACTTGCTCAAGTGCTTGAACTGATTTGTGCAATAGCATAAGGTAAAATTCATTGATAGTCATTGAGAAAAGGAATAGTGTGTTTAGGATAAGATATCAAGTGAAGTTGCAGAGTATTGGGTGGCCAAGGCAATAGGTAGGTGAAATGTGTCAATTAATTTCACCACGTCTGTGGAAAATGTGTTCAGGAGGTTGACAAGGTGGGGACAGGTGGATGGAAACGTGTCAAGCCAGAGTCATAACCCATGGAGCCATGGGTTAAGCATGGTCCATACTGTCAGGGACAGTTTCAGAGGTCAGGTGGTGGTTGCGGCGCAGTTGGCACGCCAGAAAATATTGAAAATAGGGGGTGGCACACCCATTCATAAGCTGAGAGTGAATGTTGTTTTGCAGACATCACCGGTGCAATTTACAACCAAAAATTGTAATCAAATGGATTCCATACACTAAAGATGATCTCACAAGTTGCAATAAGACTTTCTTGCATGCCAATCTCATCAAAAACAAGTAGTTCAGTTGCATCAATTCAAGATCCAAGGCTTGAAAGAAACTCAGATAACAACTTTGATGGACCTGATGCTCTGGAAGGCTTTGAAGCTGGTCTTTCCTGTCAGTTTGGCCCATGAATTCTGTGTTCAACTGTGTCCAAGCATCCATAAAAACCTTGATTTCCATCTTTGAAAAGAATTTTCTTAGGTTTTTATGTATTTTTTACTCAAGGGCACGCCCCTTGCGCCCTCTGCTATTTGGGTGTGTCCTACCTGATGGTTTCTGCGCCTGGGCAAGCCTGGCTTCCCAAAAAACGCGCCTATCACCTGAGT
Organism: Melampsora abietis-canadensis; assembly: GCA_002157025.1. Taxonomy (NCBI): domain Eukaryota; kingdom Fungi; phylum Basidiomycota; class Pucciniomycetes; order Pucciniales; family Melampsoraceae; genus Melampsora; species Melampsora abietis-canadensis. Next base: position 10,398 of record KZ124345.1, on the reverse strand, counting down.
CAGAGGTCTGATACTGCGCGTCCTCCCAAAGGCCAGGATCTCTGCATCAAAGCGCACACATCAAGGTTAGTCTCAGGTTGTGGGTGCTGTGCAAAAATTGCGCCTTGAGGGCGTCATATTGTGGCGCGCCCAGGTGTTTGAAAAAGCTAAAATTTGGGGTTGACGCGCCTCTTTGATAATCACACCAGATCTCAGGAATCGTATGAAACACGGATAAAGGAAACTCACTATAAACTAATGGATGCTTCATGGAATTACAAAAGCAAAATGTGTTTGGGCAAAAAACCCAAGGCATAATGCCTAGGGTATATAATTTTCTCCAAAATAATAATCACACCCTCTGGGTGTGTTAGTGGATAAATGAAAAATAACCAAACAATATAAATCAAGGTGAAACATAACCACAACAATCAATAAATAAACCATGAAACCTGAATAAGGAATAAAAAAGAACTGAAGAAACCAGACAATAACTAAATAATATAAGTTCTGTAACCCCCTTCTCCTTTTTTCTTGAAAAAAAACAATACCAAACAACTTTAGCACAATCAAACTTTGATGATGATGAAATATAAAATAGACAATAGGGCCAAGTGGCAGGAGGGTTGCTAAAATGAAGCAATATAATAGTGATCTTTTCAGAGAGAATGAAAGATAACGGACAAAAGTGAAGTCAATGCAAATTTGGTAAGGTGATAAACAGATGGATGATATCATGATATTTTTGCTGCCAAATCTGGATGACTGTAAAGTATCCAAAATAATCAGTACTATTACATAAAAGTCCAAATTCATCCAACATTCCCTTTTGTTGATAACGTGTCACCAACCACAAGTCCTGTCACAAATATTGGAGTTGTTGACAACAGCAGTGGGACTTAGATACTCACTTTTGCCAACTTTTGTTAACTCTTCTGGCCTTTGAATGGCTTAACTGCTGTTGTATATGGCTCTGGCAGCCACAATGTGGAAAAAATCTATGAAAAACAACTTTTTGGCTTTCAGCAATTATTTTGGGAGAACAAAGAAAAAGAAAAAAAATGCGCCTTAGCGCTCATGTGGCAGGCGCAAGCTGGATTGTAACACAGGGGGGTGCGCAGGGTTCAACAACTTCAGAAAAGGCACTGCTGAGCCCGGTGTACAAACTTGCGGTGGGGATAGGGTTGAAGCTTTTTAAGGTTGTGATTTTTGAAAGTATAACAAGATATACATCAGCATCAATCCACACCTTGACATCTGTTCCTCAACTTCCTCCTGAAACGTTCTCAAGCAATGAGTAGTACCTCTTCTAACTCTAAGTGGTTTCCACCCAACTCAAAGCATGGCCCGCAATGGGATGGCTTCCTAATGACCACTCTTGGAGACAATGGTAGCCAATGATGCAAGGCAAAATGTACTTACTGCGGTAAGGAATCCTTCAATGGCAAACCACACAAACTTTTTGACCATGTCAAAGACTTGTGCAAAAAGATGTCTGTCCAGCAAAAGTCCAAGTACCTCCAGCAAGTCACCAAGTGGGACAACCAAACACCAGATTTGTCCTCTCAAGATTCTCATCCACCTGATTTGTCAGCTTCTCAGCCAACCAACAAGGAAAAACTCCCAGCTGACCATGAACATTTAGTAATAAATATTGAACCCAAAAAAATAAGAACTACCATGGCGACCTTCACCACTTCTCAAGAATGTCAAAGGAAAAAATTGAATGACTTCACAAGCTTTTACTCAAGGCCATCATTTTTGGCCACATTCCTTTTAGGTTTCTACACAACCCATACTTTGTTGAATATCAGCTTGCCTTATCACCAACAGCCTATACTGTCCCAGCTTGCTCCTCTGTTTCAGAATCCATTCTACCTATGCCACATGCTAAGAACAAGATCAGAGTAATTGAACTTTTGAAGAACAAAGATTTCCTGACATTATCCTTTGATGGCTAGACTGATTTCTCAAGAACTAGTGTATACACGCTTCTGGCTTTGAAAGGCACTGAGATCAAGGAACTACTTGATACCCTTGACCTTCATCATCAATGACAAACCTCTGCTAATACATACACTGAAATGGAGAAAATAATGAAGAAGTTGAGCCTTAATTAGTCACAGGTTCGCGCAGCTGTCACGGATTCCCCCTCCCCAATGATTGCTTTAAGAGTAAGCCATACACCTTCACTGCCAACTTCTTATGAAAAGCTGAGCTGATATTTGTGATTGTACCTCAATCCTGTCTAAGGAAAATGATTACCAAAAATCATCCTCACATCATTGGAATCAATTGTTGCTTACATGTGTTCAACCTTATAGCAAAAGATATCCTTGGACACCCTCTCATGGTGTGAGTGGTTGCATCCAATTGGACTTTAGTCAACTTCTTCAGGAAGTCAACATTTTGGTCCGATTATCTTAAACGCTGGCGTCAGGACGCTGGAGTGAAGCATGGTCTCAGTACGGTCTGTGAGACTCGTTGGTATTCAATGGCAAAAGTCTGTCTTAGTGTGGCAGAACATGAGGATGGTTTCAAGAAAGCTCTCACAGCTTCCGAAGATGGTTCATTTGACTTGTCAAAGATTAACAAGGATGTAGGAGTAGTTATATCAGATTGCAACCATTTTACCGCAAGCTAAGCTCTTGTTACTGTCCTCAAGTCCGTTGTTGATGTGATTGGTCGATTAGAACACACACACTTTGCTTGCTGATGTTTGGAAAGAGGTTTTAACGGTGTTCTGTGCTCTCTCCAAGATCAAGATCAGCAGCCAATACAAGGCGTTCCAAAAGTATGCTGAAAGTGTCCTACATCTTTGGACTCAGGTCTTTAGTGATGATATCTACTTAACCGCTTTCTTTCTATCTCCTGATTTCTGGACCAATGCCATCTCTTGCAAAATTGACCTACTCAAAATGAACTGGATGATCTGTAATCTTGCTTCTTGATGGGGTTTCACAGCTCAAGATGGCTACACTATCAAGCACAAAGTTTTCCAATACTACAACTCGCAGTCTCCTTTTCCATCAGAAACCAAAAGTAAGTCGGTCAATGTCTCCTCACCTTTTCTCTTCTTTCCATAATTAACTTTGTCCTATCTTATCTTATGTTCAGGCATGTTACCTATCGCATATTTGCTCTCTCTTCCAGTCTCATCACAACAAAGTCTCCTCAAACAACTTGCAATCAAAGTTCTACAAATTGGGCCCCTTGCAGCTGGTGTTGAAAGTGTATTTTTGGATATGGGGGCTACAAAAACAAAGTCGCGACCTCGGATGTATACAAACGCTTGGAAGATGTGTAAACAGGTGCGAATGCATCTTAAATCTGAGTCTACAAACCTTAGGCCTTCAACTTCATCTACAAAATCAAAGACTCAAAAAGACATAACCAAAGACAATGATGTAATAGTTCCAAATTTTGACTCGACTGATGATCTGGAGTACTTTGAGGAGGGTGTATTTGCAGATATGGATCCTATTGACCCAAGTCTCTACATTGATGAGACTGGATTCATTACCACCTTGTTTGATTTCCGAGTCTTTGAGAAGGCGGTTGCAACCAAACCATCAAATCCCTCCGTTGTAATCACTATCCCAGATGATCTTGGAGCCACTTGGTCAGCAGACAATCTTTTTAAGTAATTTGGCTCTTGGTTTATCAACTTTGTTTCTTTCTCTATAATAATATACAATCTTGCAATGATAATCATGTGTTGTATACAAAAAAGACAGCATTATGGGTTCTTTTGGAAATTGGGTGCGTCACACCCGCGCAGGGGGGTGCGAGGCGCATATTGGAGCCAAAATTTTGGTGCACCGGTTTTTTTCCAAAAGTGGCGCCGACCACATGACTCGGCGCGCCTACAAAGGTAACAGCGCGCCCACAGCCTGAGGTTAGTCACGTGATGGAGTGAGCTCTTGAAATTCGAATCTCTCGTCGGATGTCGATGAATGCTGAAGATCCAAAGCGTTGGGGTGAACGATTGCTCAGACTGGACTTTGCAGTTGTGTCTTAGACTTCATCCTCCAATCACGTCAATTTGTCTCCTTTGCGTTCTCCTTTGCATCAAATAAGTGTCGTTCTACATGTCCTCCTTTCTCAATGTCGTCTTTGGGACCCGCGCGACCCCTTTAAGCTCATCTTCATCCACTACCAGTACATCCACCGAATCGCCTTCATCAAAAGAATCAAGAGTATCTCGTCATTTTCCTTCATCAGAGATCATCACTTCACTCAAAGCAGCTGGTGTTCCAATTTCGACCGTATCCGATTCTGATTGCGCAACATGTGCTGAGGCGTGCTCGGGGCCTATGAATATGGATGGTTATCCCTCCTCATTCTCCATCGATACAACTACTCCTTTGTTGGGTGCAATCAAGGATTTCGATTATTTGATTCTCTGCAGTTGCGCTTCTTTCTCTACTTGAGACATTCTCTGCTCTGAACTATCCATCAGAACGCGAGAAACTGAACATGCTTGTGGTGACTCTGGTCATATCGCATGCGACCTTCGACTGATTTCATCAACCTCAGGTAGTGGTAAGACAGATTGGCCGCACGATGTCTGCGCTGACGTTCATAGCGTACCTGGCGCACTCCGTCAAGCCTACCCAAAACCATCAACACCGATCGAGCCTCAGCGTAAATCAAGCATTAAGGGTGTTCTTCCATTGCCATCCCCTTGTACGGCACAGACCGTTTCAGATATCAGCGTCTGTGAAGGCCAATTAACGGTCGCCATATTCAGCTCTTCACACTTAAGTCCTTCCGACGATGATGACACCCATAGCTTAGTCATCCTTCCCAACTGGGTTTTGATGCCAGACGTACGTCAAGGACTCGCTTAAACCCACTCCATAGATAAACTGTTCCTCAATGCCTTGCTTCTCTTGAATTCTAGGTTACTCCTTCCAATCTGCCAAAGCTACCGTTACCTATCGATCTCTTTCCGCGGTTGCCACATCGGCTTATCATCTTACTTTGCTCTCACAAGACCCGAGACAAGCGTTGTGCAATCGCCGCCCCTATTTTAAAAGATGCGTTGGTTGATGTTTTTGAGAGCCTAGAAACAGTATGGCAAGTTGATACGAGATGTGATGAAGCTGCGCACCCTCCTGAGGAACCCTTAGTTGGCATTTTCAATGTTTCACATTCTGGTGGTCATAAATTTGCCGGAAATATGATTCTCAACTTTCCCAATGGCGCTTCAGTTTGGTGAGCACAGTATATCTATTCTCAGAAGGTTAGCTATGATCACTTTTGGCTGACCTTCCAAATATTTCTTTTCTAACAGGTATGGTCGGGTGATGCCATCAGATTGTGAGCGAATTGTCAAAGAAACAGTTTTAAATCACAGAGTGATTCCAGAATTATTGAAAGGTGGATTTGGGCTTGGAACCTTGAAGTCAAATAGCCTGCTTGAGTGGTAATGTGCTGGTGGATTGGTTTTTGAATATTCTTTCATTTTCGACCAGCTTGTTGTAAGGAAGTGCCCCTTTTTGTTTGATTTTTGGGTAGTGGCTTTTTTATCTTAGTGAGATGAAGCAAGCCCATTGACATTTAGAAAACTTGCATCACCCAAACACAAAACTGAAATATTACAAGATAGCGGTTACAAATCTGGATTTATCTGCCATACTTTGCTTGTTGGATTATTCAAGGTCGACAGCACCCTAAAAATGACAATTTAAAATTGGTTCAGGACTGCTTAGATGGCCTCGGGCATAGTAGGAGTAGAGCTAAATTTTCACCTAATATTAAAGCGATGCTTAGAGTTCTTGGTTTTCCATGGTACACCCTTGCAAATTCAATTGACCGTTTTCACCAAGGGAAGTCTAATTAAACTTTTATTCTGAAAGAGATTCCGGTTCTTGTCAAAATCGAGATCCATAAAGCCCGCACTCAAGAAGTTTCAGCTCTGAAACGACTTCAATCACGGAAATATGCCTGACCCTACAAAATCTGTCATCAGAGTTTTTTTTTGTCCAAGACTTTACCAAACGCACCGGGATGAGCTTATAAATAACTCAATTTATCTCATCACCATAGTCTCATCGACGTTTGAATTACCACTCGATCCTTCCAATCGCCCTTGAACTTTTGAACAGAATCCTTGACAAGATTCCAAGAGTTCTCTATTTTTTATTTGGGTTCAATTTTATTTTCGAATTTTGTTCTGATGACTGAGCATCAGTAAGTATCATCTTTTTCTGTGTGCGCACTGGTATTGTCAAGCTTGGGATCAGCTGATGACTTGCAGACCTCATTGCAAGTTGATGTCAAAATTTAGCAAAAACCCTTCAAGGTTGAACTTGAACAACTTGAGTTCGTTATTTCGAACTCATCAGAATTTCACAGCCTGACTCTTATGAAGCCCGGTAGTATAAAGATTGTATATATAAATCTCAAGAAACGGAATTGAAGCTCAGCTGATGATTTCACAACTTCCAAGCCTGTACTCACATGCAATCACCTTAATTTATCGTGGATCAATGATTCAAAAAGAAACTTAAGAAAGTGACTTTTTCAACCTCCTCTGAAATAATGAACGGTGCAGAGAAATTTCCGAATGGATATGTAGAACAACTTGGGAAGTGCCGTTCTCGACCCCCTCTAACATGATGGATTTTTGATGCAAAGAAACTTTTGATGGGATGTATAGATAAAACTGAAAATATTGAGAAGTTTAGATCCCGCTTTCTTAGCAGGCTTCACACATTTAGTGAAACAGGGAATGGTTCGTGGAATTCAGGTACCAATTTCTGAAGCATTATCAAGAGATGATAATAATGCGCCAACCTATACTTAGCTGTTGTCTGTGGTGAGGATTCATGGGTAATCATTACCGTGAATGATTCGTGGGCAATACTGGTATCTCTGATTGCTTTGAACATGTCCGAATCTCGCTCATCATCTCCCACCGCCAGTGCAAGATGGTATGTATCAGCTGTGCCCTTCAAATGCTGCACCGCGGTTCCCTTGTGAACATCGGTGGGCGTGACCTCAATTAATGTGCCGCTTGCAGAGTGAAAAGTCACCCTGGCCGATCTCGGTAATCCCCTCTCGAGAGTCTGCGCAAAGTCGGCAACTGCAGAAAACCCCCGTCAAACTCTGCGATTGCAAGATCAACGGCAAAAATGAAGCTCACATGATTGGTTACTTTCCTTCGCCGTGAAGGTGATGGTGGATTCCTTGTGTGGGTCCATTATTCCCTGACCTGGACAGCCTGGAGGGGGAATTGAGTAGATGATAGAGCTTCAGCATCCCCAAAACGATGATTGATGACGAAAACTGGGTTCTCAGAGATGGTATCTGACCTCTATCAGTACCTCCAAGCTCTGTGGATATCATCTACACGTGGTCAGTTTCCGAGTCGAAATAACTCCTGTGGAAGTTTCACTGACGTTTAATTCGGTTCTTAGTATCCGTGACCCAATCTTCATATTCAGATCTAAGATACAAAATCTGTCCTGATGACCAATTAGGTGCCTTGTAGAGCGCACCATGTTCACCATACCACCCCAAATTGGAGATTCCGCCATAGTTTCTTTGCAAAGAGTCAAAGGACTTCCCAGTATTTAGATAAACATCGAATCCTGGTACATTGCACAAGGCTGCGAGTAATTTGTCTACCCATTTACCTACGTCTTTTTTATATATATCAGTGAATGATTTTAGTGTTCCCTGAACCAAGAAGTGTGAACATGTCAGTTGAGAAAAGAACGACCGAGCTTGTGTTTGAAGCTATCTAGGCATAATCAAGGGTACTTACATCCACATCAAACATGAGAAGGACCCTCGCATCATCTCCTTCATTTACACGGACGCGCTCAACGCTTGAAATGAATTCTTCGGTCTCGAGGAGGGGAACTAGAGCCATGACAGTATATGAGCTTAAGGAGAGTGACAAGAACAAAGCCACCCAGTAACAAAGGAAGGCGCTATGCGATACCATGGCCAATTTACTATGAATTCTAAAGAATCCTGGTTGAGATTTACTATTGGACAAACGGATCCAAGTGAATGAGGAGAAAAGAGAGCAAATGGGACACTTAATAATTGCACTCTTTCATTGTCATCAGTACCCTAAAAGGTTAAAAAATATCTCGGCATATCTCGCAGCGTAGATGTGACCCTTCTTACCGATGCTCAGTTGAGTAAGGATAGGATCTGAAGCTATGTTGCAGCTTCAGAAAACCTGCTTTCTGCGAGGCCAGATAAGATCTTTCTCTTGTCCGAGTTTTCCCGCAAAACTCGAGCAATTTGGCGCTGAAGTTTCGGCAAGCTTTGTCAAACCGACAGTAAATGTCAGTTGATGACATGCATCAACAATGAAGAAAATTTAAATATGCAAAAAACGATTTGACTTAGGAAGCAACCGATCATACATACTCACCACATCTTCTGTACACTCGAAGTCAAATAGTACACAAGCATCCGCGATCGCAGTGAATGTGGCCGTGTAGGCACTGCCGTCGACGTGAATCTGGATTCTCAGTAACACAAGTTGCAGTCGAATCTTCCTCCCAGTGATTGCTTTTTTGTAGCAAATTTGGGAGCATCCGGGAATCGTATTTTTCGTGAAGATTCTGTCAGAGCAGGAGGAAGATAGTTTATATCTTAAACTTTGAACTTCTTAATCCCTCAAAACAGGAGCCCGAAAAGCCCCTATGGAACCATCCAACGAAAAACGTATTAATTGGGTGTCGAGATCTTGGCTATGTTACCGACGAAAAACGTATCAATCGGCCAATTTTCAAAAAAAACATCTAGTATATAAAAACGTAGAACAGGCCCGCATTAGTACCGTTCATGCTTATCTCAGGGCAACTTTTGGGCTTTTATGCTTTTTGTTGTCATCCTTTTGTTAGTTTTGTTTTCCATTTCACCTGACATATGTATTTTTTCTCTTTTGCTTTACAATTGCATGGAGCATGTGCTTTTTGTAGCTCAAGAAGATGGACAATTAAATTTGGTACAAGTTGAGATTTCTTCTCCTCAACTTCTCGTCAACTTTTTCTCAACTTCCTTGACTGCAACTTCAAGTTCAACTTACACTCAATCCATTTCAAACAAACCAAGAATGAAACAACAATCCAAATCATACAAATTCACATACTCTTGTCCAGGGCATGGATTTGGATACACAACGCAATATCAATCAATTTTCTTCGAAGAAAACAATCTGGTTTATCTTTTATTTCCAGATCATTCAAACGCTTGATCCCAACTTTGTATCTTAATAAACTTTTTTCTGAGGAAGAATTCTCCCTTGAAGGACAAAATCCTTTGACCAATTCCTACAATTGATATCATATTATTATTATCATCATTTATTTATTTATTTTCATGTTTAGTGATGAATATGAAGTGTTTACCAACTTGACAATTTATCTCTCTTTCCTTATTCTCTTCATGTGCCATCTTTTTTCTTCTCTGGAAGTCCGGTTACTCTACCATGTGGAATGAGTTTGTTTTTATTTTACACCAAACTCTTGCAGTAAGTCATTATTTCTTGGTCAGCAACATTTTCCTCATTGGACTTTTCTTAAAGACAAGAGGACTGAGCATTCAAAGCTGACTCTTACGTTTTGACTGTGTATATTTATCATTAGATTATCTTGATTTGGTTCATTGGGGCACTTTTGTTGGAAATCTTTAGAGCAAGAATCACACAGTGGTCATTGTGTTTTTAATCCTCTCCTGGTTATCCTCTTGGCAAGCTGTGATACCATTGATTTTGAACTTCAAAGAACTTCACTTCAAGTTGGCTGTAGTATTGAATAATTGTATGTGTATTTTCCCTTGATTCTTATTTAATTTTCCGCTTTTCTGGATATATGCTTTGGCTATCAAGTGTTGAAATGATCCCCCTGATATTAAACACATTGCAAGGTTGAGACTAATCTTGTTCTGCTCTGTGATCTTGGTTTCTGTGTTAAAGTCAGGCCCGTGTGCAATGCGGACACAATCATAACATCAGCATGTGAGTGCCACTACCCATAGTCTTTGCAATCACTTATTGGTGATCACTGCAAACATTAAACAACTTTGCTTCAATTGAGCAGGGGAAAATGATTGGAGGTATAATTTCTCATCAAGGATTTATCACTGCACACTGGAGCCATAGCACCCACACTACATATGTGCACCAGGATGGG
>KZ124334.1:17302-27417 GCA_002157025.1 Melampsora abietis-canadensis | reverse complement strand
CACTACCCAAAAAATAATATTTACCGGGCGGTTTAGAAAAGTGGGTACTTACATAACCCATGGAATAGGTATGTGTTATGTAAGGGAGATAAATCTCCTTAAGCCCCAAAGATTACGTGTCAAAATCGACGATCTGTCATATCATGAGCCTATTTCATCATCTTTGGTCTTTGCTGAGCACCTTGCTGAGATGTGTAACTTCAAGAATGTTAGATGTAGTAGATGTAAAGTTACTCTTTGCATGATTTGCCTCGATGAGCTTCTCCAAAAATCGGGGACCATCATCAACTTGAGACTCAGAGTGACTATCAATATCTCGGAATCCAAAAGAAAATCACACAACATATGTATGTACACAATTAGTATCTCGGTTACTGATTTCTCCTTACTTGTCTTTCAGATTTTTCTAAAATCACACGAACCCTAAAAGCTTATCAACAGATTGATCATTACGCGTACGACTCCTTGTGACTTTGATATCAATCATCTGGCACACTGACTTGCCTAGTGAAAAGGTTGTTGCGTATCGTTTGGTATGGTAGTCAGGTTATCTCATTACAATTATAGTACGTCATCTCATTTCTTTTGTTTCTTCCTCAGCTTTATCACCATCTGATCATGATCTCCCTTGTCGCTGATAGTCCAAAACTACCAATAACAATATTCTGAAGTAACTCGTTGGATACCACCAGACTCAATAAGAATTCCACGGCCTTGATTTTCCTGGTGACTTTACGATTCCACACCGACAAGTTCCACACCAATGGTAGCTTATATAAATCATACCTGCCTTGATCATTTTCATTCCGTCACTTCAACCCCGTCTGGATCGTTTCCACTACAAATACCTTCGTAATCGTTATTCGATTCAGCCTCAAACATCTGGTTTCTATTCTCCGTTACTTCAACCCCGCCTCGTTCTTCACTCTATACGTTTCTTCAACGTGGTATTCAAGCAATTTCATCCTAAGCAATCATCATCCACTACTGCCCTGGCATCATGCTTGACCCCAGTAGTCGTGGCATGAGCAAGCAGATTATGCTTGATTGGCTCCGCATCAATCATCCACAGACACCTATCAAGTCCGGAATCAGTAAGACCAAACTTTCCAAGATAGTTCGTGAGATGCAACCTGAATGTGGGTACTTTCATCTCAAACACCCCTACATGCAAACATTGTCAGAACACGCTAATAATACATGACATGCTTGAGCAGATTTTCCCGACCCAGAAAGTGAAGCCCCAGCCCTTGATTCAAGTTCTGGAACTTGCTCTCCAAGGGTCTCAGGAAGCTTGACCAGGTCTATCAATGCTGCTCCATCTCAAGTACGTCTTTCTTCAAACTCAGCATCTGCCCGATCTAAATCTGAAGCTATGTTCTATGTCCTACTCCCAGGTGCAGGAGAATCCCCCTGCCTCTCTCCCAGCTTCTATAGCGCCTCCTCCACACTTGGAGTCGCGTACCAATACCATAGTCAAAAAAAAGCGAACCGCGTCCAACGAGCTCGAGGGTGAGCGAGGTTCCAAGCGCTCAGACAAGGGTGATCCTTTTTATTCAACTGGTTTTGCTTTGGCTAGATTATCCTGGAGATATTGACTAACGATACTTGTGCATATATAGGGACTCTGGTCACAGTCTTACCGGAAAAATCACAAGCTGGTAAGAATGAAAAATGGGTCAGTCGTCTATTCATACGTATGTCATGAGGTATCCCAGGACCATATCAATTCACCTTATGTTTCTTTCGCTTATAGCGTTCAAAACCTGGAATATCGCACCGTACCCTGCCCCATGGGACATCACTGAATCAAACCATACCAGCCAAATCAATGTCACAGTCCATGGTCGTGCCCCTTCAATCTAAATTGAAGGATTCAGCCAACACGAACCATGATGTTCCACCACTGATTGATGTCTCAGAAACAAATTGGATGGACTCGCCAAATCCAGGTAAGTGAACTCAGGGTTTAGTGCATCTTGAGACAGATTTACTCAATGTTTTGTTTCAAATAGTTGTTGGAGTAGATATTCCATTGATTGACATGTCAGTCAGTTCCATGGCTGGTACAGGTCTTGACAAGAAGTCTGGTGTCGAAGTCTTTCAGGAAGAGAGACGACGAGTTCAACGAAGTGAGTGCACTAAACGGCTTTCTATAACCAATATGACATTGACCTCCTCTTCCAATCAGTTCAGGAGCTGGAGGAAGCGGTGGAGCAACTCAGATTGAGATTGGAGATGAATGAAAAGTCTGATTTGGGTATTTTAGCCGAGGAGCTCCGGCGAGAAGAAGAAGGTATGTGAGCAAGCTTAAGACGGTGAAGTCTGTTATTATTTCTCATGATGTTTCTTTTTATTCCACGAAGTGCGTCTTCTGAAGGTATCGGTTGCAGGTTTGGAAGTCACAATCAAAGATCTTGGATCACTGCAAGCCGCTGTGACAAACTTAGAATCTCAAGTCACGCTCCTTTGCGGAAAGTTGAGTGCAGCAGTTGAGGACATTCGAGTCCAGGAGCAAGTTATTACACGGTTGATGAGTTTAGACGAGGACGATGAAAATGGCTCAATTAATAATTCAGAGTTCTTATAAGATTCGATTCTTGGGTTATATTTCATTTAAATGATACGATGATCAGCTGGTCTGAACAAATTTCACACGGATATGTTTGTTTAATTAGTAGCCTCACATTCACATTGACGATTTACTTGAATCTTGATCTCTTGAACATGGCCTTTGTATGGATCCGAACTCTTTGCCATCTTATACTTGTATAATAGTGCTTCTATCTTTGATATGTATCAACTTGCCAGCTTCACATCCATAAGACGCTCCCTCTATTTCACTCGGTTGTTAATCCAATTCTTGATACGGTTTGCTTGGCCTCATAACACATCTCTCTAAATTTCCTTTTCTGTGCGCGTGAGTTGTGAGAACTGAGCATCACATCAAATTTGTAAGCCCTTTTCGTCATGCAACTTGTTTTTGAGTCACCAAATCCCAATGATTGAAACTTCTCTTAACAAAAGAATTGAAAAACCTAAAGCCTCTTCAAATCACAAATGTTACTTTCAAATAGAGATGAATGTTTCTTTTTCTTTGATACTGAAAAATGATAAGAAAAACAGACAATGATGCAATATTAAGAAATAGTGGGCAAACAGGCACATGAATAGACTAACTATCATGATCAAACAAAACAATGAGATAACCAAGAGAAAGCGCATTGATCCTCATAAGGTACCTGCTTTACCAATACATAGATATTTCTCTTCAATAATGGGCAAATAACAACATATCTTGTCTCAAAATGTTACTAAGATTACCGGACTGGTTTATCAAAATCTCTTCACAACATACATTCCACGGTGCACATCTAGCAGCTGCAATGATAGATGATGTGATTAAAACATATCTTATCTAGGTCTTCATAACATGGCTGGAGAAAGAAGGAATTATACGCTACTAAAAATGTGGGTAAATAAATAAAAATCTGGAAAATCAACATATACTTGTGAAATTGTGGTCAGTTGATGATAGATTGGTTCAGGCGGTAAGTCAAAAAATTGTAAAGTTCCTGCGACATGGATGATCACATATATATTGCACAACATCTCTACCTTGAAGAAAGAAGAAATACAAACTTCAGCGGAAGGCTTGATAACCTTATGAAAGGATCTGAGTTGATTAATAAGAAGGATGCTTCAACGGACCCACGATATCAACAGATTCAGAATAGATCCAATTGTGTAAATTCATGCACCATCCGTAGGTTGGCTTTGTTCTTTGTTTCTTTGTTGATGTTCCGCAAAAATTCTTCTGAGTCGGATGATAGATTACAGAATTTAAGTCAGTCTGATTGAAAATCAAAATTGATGTAGATTCAAAGAGCATGAGTATAATCTTACTGATGATGCTCCAAAAAAGATGAGATAAGTGCAATCTCTTTAATAGAAAAATCAAACACGCTCTGGCGATCCTCTAAGCGAGAAATTTCGATTTTGAGCTTCCCCTCAAGGTGATGGCGTTCACTGTCGGATATGTCAGACTTGCGTAAAAGAAGCTTGATCTTCTCAATGTCTTGATGAGTCTCTTGGAGTAAGGCCCCCCATTCATGAAATGCCTCTTCAGCCTCGCATTTACTATCCATAATTTCGTGTAGCTCATCGGAGTTGAAGTACTTGTAAGTCTTGAGAAAATTGTTGAGGCTTTCTACTGCAAGATAGTATTGTCCGTTTCTGAGGCGTGAAAAACTGTAGATCCTAAATTCCGATATGCGAGCTGCATCAATATTAGATTCCGGTGTTATTGTGGTCTTAGAGTCGTGCGGGCCAAAAAACACATGGTCCAACTCGGCTTGAAAGAAATGCTGAGGGTTTGAATTTGTAGGTACAACTACATTATACAGACGGGGGACCACCAGTTCGCGGAACACCTTTTGAAGAATTGAGTGGTTGGCTTTGGCTGCATTATCGATTTCAAAATGAGGATAGAACGAGAGGATGATCTCCAAAAGCTGTGGAGTGGTAGCTCCATTGTAGATGAGATCAGGATCAACTCTAGGTTTATCTCCATCGACAACAAACAAGTCAAGGACATAGGTAGGCAGAAAAATAGTTCTTTGAATGTTAGAAAGCAACATGATGGTTCTAACAGCGGATATCTGTAATCAGAGGGATAAAACATCTGTGAATGATGGGATGATAACTGATATACTTAGAAATGCTCTGTTCTGTTTCTCCCGCTTTCTTTTTTTCTCTTGTGTTTAACTGCAAAATGTCGACCCTTTTTCAATTCAAACAAGATTAACCTTCTTCCTGCGTGCTTGAGTATGCCTAAATTTGATCCACTGCATCATCTTCACTTTGATGACTGTTATCTAGTCATACGAGAACTCCAAATCGAAAGCATATATATTGTCAGTAATACAATATCTACAGCAGATAGAACTACGGTGATGTTGCATGTGCACCGATGTGTGGACTCATGAATATGATACATAAATCAAATCTCGTTTTGAGACATTTTAGTGAGAATGTGTTGGCAACTTGGTCGTACAACAGTACCACAGATCACCATTCCACATACAAGTACATAAATGATGTAAACACCAGAGGGCAACACGTAAAAAAATAAATTGAGTGCAGCAAACCCTTGATGAAAGCGTTACTATTAGGGTTCAAACACGATGCAATATGAATACAAGAAAATTCAGAAAATTCCCTCATATCTTCTTGTTTGATTGTACGGACATAGTTTTCCCGGTTTTCTAAACTCAAGCAAGGTTAATCCGGGCAAGTGATCAATCTAAATTGTGATGCGAAGGGTACGCAAGGCCAAACTCTTTGATTCTCTTCCAAAGATTCTTCAGATTAACGATTAACACTCATGTTGGTCTTGGTCAAAGTTCAAGACACCAATATGCAATATCACAAATACAAAATAGTGTCATACTCCATCAATCAGCGTACTGTTAAGACATCTCGTATCAGACATTACCTCTACGTTCCTACTTACAATGTCTTCAACCACTGATTTGCCTGAGGAACCAACTCCGCCACCTCAGCCCAACCAGCCTGCTATGGGAATCAATATACACCCCTCTGAAGATGGCCCGCTTGTTCCCGGTCTTCCTCACCCAATCCACATCTACACCATATGGCCAACCCATCTTTCCCGACTTTTCACTCTTGACCTCTCTGTTCTTCATCACCGAGCAACTACCAACAACGACCTTCGTGACTTCATAAAGTGTTTCTATCCCTCAGTCCCTTGAATTCGCCTAGCCACAAAGGTGCAACTTCTTGACTCCTTCATCTATTACGTGTTGCCTATCATTCGCTCGCCACACATCTTTGACAAGGACCGCGGAATCATCTACACCTTCGATGTTCCATTTCAAATTGAGGTGCACGATGAGCCTCAGGCTGGTGATATTCTTGAAAATGACATCCACAATGGTGAAGGTGAAGGCGCGGCTGATGCGGCTTAGACATGAGGTGAGTGGTTTATTGTTTTTTTCAGAGTCCCAGCAAGTATTCAAGTCCTGATCAGCCTACGATATCTTTGAAAATCAGGTGGAAGGTGTTGCTTGTAAGCAATGTATTAGGAATTTGTAGAGAATTACGACTGGTGAGTGTCATGTTTTACTTCAAAGCGATCAAAATTGATCAGCTAACACTGCTGTATGACATTAGGCTCTGCGGCAACTTCTACACTCTTGACAAGACATGAGGATACGAATAGCAAATGATCCTAAATGCTCCCCTTTAGGACTGTTTAATTTGTATCACAGCACGAAAATGCTTGACGTTACCAGTGTAATCTTCCTCTGAAAGGATTCCATCCTATCCCACCTTCCATTCTCCCTTTGATACCACCAAG
Organism: Melampsora abietis-canadensis; assembly: GCA_002157025.1. NCBI lineage: Eukaryota > Fungi > Basidiomycota > Pucciniomycetes > Pucciniales > Melampsoraceae > Melampsora > Melampsora abietis-canadensis. Next base: position 21,035 of record KZ124334.1, on the reverse strand, counting down.
ATGTTGAATGTGTGCTATGAATATTTTGCCGTGACTGTGATGGCTACTGATCAGATGTACTAGAGATGTAGTAGATGACAAATATGCGCATTTTATGAACCTATCTGTTGCTCACTTTCCTTACGTTAGTTTTGTTATGTAACGGTATCTTCCTGCTTGAAAGGCAATCAGAAGATGTCTGTAACGGAGTCCATTGTTTGATTAGTAAGAGTGGGATTCTCAACCTTTTGTTTGTCTGTTGCAACTGCCCATCACAACCCCCTGCGAAAACTCATCTTCAGATTTCCTCTAATGTGTCTCAAGCAACCCTGTTTGACTTCAAAATCTGGGCATTCTTGTCGGTTTTCAAATCTTTGTTTTGGATCTTTGATCAACTGACTTATAAGTTTTAAATCTTGTTGTATATCATCTCCAAAAAGTCATCAAATCTCACCAGCGGGTCCTGGCAAATATTGTCAATAGAATTCAAAGTACATCGTTTTATAACCCCACGAAATATCAGTGGTGGTCAGTCTTGTCAGTCTTTTAGAATGAGATTGACCAGAACATCACAAAAAAAAAGGAAAAGTGCAGTTGACCCAGATAATTCCGAGAGTCAGTTGTTTCTTTCATTCTTTGACTATATCTTGCACGTTATCTGAACTGTAGTTTCATCATACTCGCACGTTTAATTTATAGATGGGCAGGTCCCTTTGATTCAAGCCAGTGTTGAGGAGCGTCTGGATGAAGTCGGTGTACCGATTGGGTCCAAAACAACTCGGAACGGGCTTTTGGAGCTTCTAGGCAAGCACATCCAGAGAAAGCGGTTGAGAACGGATGCAAATCAACAGCGAATCAAACGAGCTAGTCAAACTCAAAACGCTCGCGGAAGGCAACCCGAGACTTCTATTATTGCACTTCCAACTGCTCCTGATTCTGTACCTCCAATTGTACCTGCCGTCACACCTGCCGAGCCTCCTGCGGATGAAGTCAAGAAATCGACCACCGATTTTGGTCAATTCAACAATCTACAACTGGTAGACCTCCTGCGAACTGTTGGCGTTGATACTGGTCAACTAGATAGAGCACAATTGATTACTCAGTGCAAGGCGTATCATGAGCTGAGTGAGTTTGATTTTTTCTTTGCACAAGTCCTTCTCTTTAAATCCACACATTGATTTTCTTTTTTGAATACAAATAGTTATCATCCCAGTGGAGTTCTACACCAATACAACTCAATCAACTAGTTTCCAAGCTTCCTCAGCATTTACGTTGGAGATCCCATTTGGTGATTCTCAACCCGTTCAATCTACAAGCAACTCACAAACACCACTGCCATTGACTACCAATCCTCAGCAGCAATTCTCAACTACAGTAAAAGTTTCAGAATCACTTGACTACTCTTGCTCAAGTGATTCAATTGTTGAAGAATCCTTGCCAGTACAAACTTCTACTCTGCCTCGTGTAACACATTCACTTCCAAAGGAGAAGGTGGCTAAGAAAAAGAAAAAGAAGAACGAACAGCTTATCTCGACTGCACCAGATCTGAGTGAAAAGGTCTCATCTTCATCTTTAAAATCAAATGACCCGAGTATACAGATAGGAGGAGATGTTGCGCATTCAGGAGAGGTATCTCAGTCATCACGGCGTCGGAAATCTCGAAGTTCCATCCAAACCGCTTTGGGTTCAATGTCATCGCCAGCCTTGGCACAAGTGCCCTCATCCAACTCATTGTCAAAAGCTTCCAAATCAAAAGCGTCTTCGCGAGCAAGTACATCTAAAGGTTCCTGTGTGTCTGCAAACGTCCAACCTGGAAAAGTGAAAGGTGTGGATAGGGGAGAGGTTACATGTATGACCTTGGATACTCAACCTATAGGTAAGTCTTGCTCCCCGAAGATTCTATGAAGATGAAGTCTGACAGTTTGGTCTCGTTGAAGTGCCCGGCCACACAAGCTCTATGTCTCATTCCTACAGTCCCAGTCTTTCTGAACCAATCCTCCAAACCCCAGTTCCTTCTGGATCATCCTCCGAAATCCCGGATCCTTCTGGATCAACCTCTCAAACCCCAGTTCCTTCTGGATCATCCTCCGAAATCCCGGATCCTTCTGGATCAACCTCTCAAACCCCAGTTCCTTCTGGATCAACATCTCAAACCCCGGTTCCCAGCCTTCCAAGGTTAGAGCACGGGTGTTTGGCTTACCCCCGCCCAAATCCGACCATCCCGATTTTGTCTTCAAACTCAGCAAAACAGAAATCGGACAAGCAGCATTCATATGAATCAGGAAGTGACTGGGAGCCCAACTGTATATCTGACAATCAATCTGACATATTTTCACATCGGTCAGATGATGAAAATCTCAAAAGCGATTTTGGCCAACACAAAAAGCCTTCTTCCACCAACCAACCTCCCCACTCGGATAGGCCTCAAAAGCCTTCAAGCCATGCCCAAACAGGTCCTACAACCGACGGTGGTGTTGATGAAACCATCGGATCTCAAGAGTGGTCAATACCTCAGTTGAAGCGCAAGGTAGCAGAGGACTCGATACTCATTCGGCAACTCCGAGATCAAACAGACGAACTTAAGGAAAAGGTTGAGTCTTTGACTGCAGATCTCAGAGACCTGTCAAGGACAGTTAGTCAATTCAAAATGGACCAAAACAGAAGTCCCAAGAAGACACGTGGTGGTCGTACGGCTGTAAGTCAATGTCAAATTTTTGATCTTTTTGTCATTAGGTAATGACTGGATTCTCACTTTCATACCTCATACAAGTCGCATATGCGTTTTCACATCGATACACTCCTTGGACTGGGCTCGCAAGAAACTCGAATTCCTCTACCAGCAAGTGAAGAAGAGAAGTCTTCTTGGATGCGTGATACCGATACCTCTGCCTTTGATTTCGATTCTAGCGCACCTTCACATCCTAATTCCACTCCTACTGATCCATGCTTTCCATACCCAAACGGACCTGGCCATATCAACTCTACTCAACAACAACTAAAAATCATGTGGCGAATGATGAAAGCTGTGGGAGTCTCATCTTTCAGACCCGATTTCTCTCAATCACCACAGTCCGAAGATAATCAGTGGCTCTGGAGCCTTGCATTGAGAATTTTCAAGAAACTAGTTGAGTGCGGCGAATACAGCGGGGTCTCGTTGGCACCCGAAAATTCCGAGCAAATCAAGCGATGTATGTCAACCTACGTGGCCTCTCTTACAAAAAGGTCAGATTGTATTATCAAACCTGCCAAAGCGCTTAGACTTACCTTTCTTGGAAAATTCACAGGCATCGACAGCAAGACTGGGATGATGAAAGAAAAAGAAAAGGGGCGGATGAAACACGTCGTAAGGCCAGGATGAGACATGTAAGTCACTTCCAAACCATGGTCCTTTCGTTCTAGACTCATGATGCCATTCTTGCTCCATAGCTCAAAACCTTACGAGATGAGATTGTCACGTCAAAAGAAGCGCTGTACTGTCTTTCTAGCGTTGTAGAGGTAGCCTGCAGCGACGACGAGACTGATAAGGACGCAGAATCTCCCAACAAATTACGTCCATCTATCCCTTGTCGCATTCGGAAGCTACCCTGGCGTAGTGCTCTGTTGGAACAGGTATTTATAGCTTTAGATAATTACAAAGCAACCTTGACCGCCAGTATACCCAAGAATACCCACGGCAGGCCACCTCGACCTAGATTACGCACAGAGAATGCAGCAAACAGTCCAATCAAACCACCAGCAGGACTACCCATTGACT
>KZ124334.1:716-17294 GCA_002157025.1 Melampsora abietis-canadensis | reverse complement strand
TTGCTAGCCTGTCTCCTCGTGAGCGCAGTATGTTGGATATTGATCCCACTCCTATCCTACCTCGAGTCTTACCTAGCTTAAACTCTCTATGATCTATGACAGGATATGTATAATTGGTATTGTAACTTTAAAGTGATATTTCCATCTTTGTAGCGTAGTTTTAAGGTTACATCTCATCTCTAGTGTAATTTAATTCCAATTTCATTTCATCAAAATTTAAAATCCTCTGTTTACTCATCTTTCCATTGATACCAGGGCTACTGTTGGCACCCGTAATTCCTTGTGGATCTCACCGGGTTTGTACATCATCCATGAGCAATGGGCCACAACTTGGCTGGCTTTAATGAGCTTGTCCTCTGTAGGTCCCCAAGCACGAATGTGAAATTGGACATCGTGTGCTTGTAGATTAGAAAAAGGATTGTACATTACCAATGGTAACTTTGGGAAACACTGAATGTACAGCCACGTATCAAAGATGTTTTGTGAGGGTGTTGGAGCCCGACGATGAGTAAAGATGGAGAAAATTCTCCCAAACTCAGTACCTCCTGTGCAAGATTTAAAGACGATGAAGCTGTTCTTAGGGCTTTGCGTGAATGTTGAGTAATATATGTCCTTGCGCAAAAGGTTCTTCAAGAAGTGTGCATGAGCTGGGACTGGTGCAAATCCCTTACATTCATGCGGTGATAGCAAACACCACTCTTCTGGAAGCATCCATACACAAGCTTCCTGTTTGTCCTCATTCAAACGCTTGACAAGCAGCTTCAACGTATTGATATCAAGTGCTTGCCTATCAGAATTTGATAATGGCTTAGACTTTGGGGGTGGAGAATTATAAAGCGCTTCGAGTCTGGTTTTATAGGGTTTCAAAACTTCTGGGAGCTTGTCGTCGTTCATCAAGGCAGATAAATTTCCTGCTCGACAGTAGTTTTTCAGAAAGGTCATCTCCAGCTCGCCTGTCGATATTTGGTAAAAGAGACCTTATCAGCTGAGGCTTATCTCCAAACGGATAAATACATAAGACTTACCAACATGGTTATTATGACAGGCTTTCAGAATACTACCCATCAGCCTCTCAAAAGGAAAGGACCACCACGACCGAACTGGTCCAAACCGTTCAAGACAGTCACTCAAGTGAATTGCCATATGATGATTTGGCGCAAGGCTACAGTGTGTAAAAAGCGCCAGCGAACCCTTGAGATAACTTTGAATATGCGACTGATACCTTTCAATTTGATCTGTTGAAATGGATCTTTTGAGAGCCAGGTTCACAAGCGATACCAGATCACAGAAGTTTTGGAGAAGGGAAAGTTTGATTTGGTCTTTTCCGGCCCATAATGGTATGAGAATTAAAGGTAGTTGAATTGAGAAGAGATTTCTCCATTCGTCAGCTTTGAGTTTACCAAAGGACGCTTTTCCAAGTATTGGTATGGCTTGCTTAATCCAAGATGGGATATTTACTCTATGTAAAAGGCTATTGATTTTTTCGAGCATAGAACTGTCAATAATAACCTCCTCTGTTGGTGGAGCTTCCCATACACCTTTCCATCCGACATCAGCTAATGGGTCAAAGTCTTCATCACCAGTTGAAGTGTTATCACTGAATGTGCTTTCCTCTGCCTCTGCCTCTTCACCTTCATGAGCAGTTTCCGCATCTTTTGCGTAATCCTTTGGCGGTAAAGGGTCTGAGTGCTCGGCCAAGAGTTGTAAGAGTTCTGAGGTTGGAACTGGTAAGTGAATTTCCTCGTCATTTGAGACATCTTTCATTGACCAAAACCTTCGAAGGTGCCATGAGAGAAGACCCAATAATAGATTGTGCATCGCATCGACAACGTGGAAGTCTACAACATTCCAGTACTCAAGCTCTACAAGCACTGAATAGCGCACTCCATGCGTCTTAAAAATTGTTTGACGCTCCTCCACGGTTTTCGCGTCACGAGCTTCGAATGCCAACATGTTGTGTTCATCTTTGGTACAAAAATGCCATGTTGTGGGGTCAAGGTTGTCAATCTCCTTTTTGGTTAGATGGCAGCCTGAACAGAAGTTTGTTGCGGTAGCACTTGGAAAGCCAAGAGAGCGTCGTACAGCGGGAATATCAGCAATGAAAGGTATCAAAGCTGCCTTCACCAAGCGTCCATGTGGGCAAGAGTATGTTCGAGAGAGTAGAAGACCAGGGCTCCAAATTTTTTTAAGCTGTGTCACGACTGGACGTAAGATCCAGTTCATCTGTTCAAGAGATGGCTCACGGGGTCCCGGCGCGATGCCTACCAAAAATATGTTCTCCGGTCGATGTCGAATACTGACCGGAAGAGTCAGACAAACCATCACAATGAATGTGATAGACACATGGTGGCCACTGGTTTTATTACCGAAAGGGTTGATAGCATCCACAAACATTGCAAATACTAAGTTACCGCTTCTAGCTGTGAATTGTTTGCCATCGGGACCCTTGAACTCTTTCCATATTCTTGACTGGTGGATATCAGATACGGTATCATCCTTGTTGTATGGTTTTCGAGATTCAGATAGTGATTCATCAAGCAACTCTTCAATATCCGGCCGTGAGAACAAGCGCGCAATCCAATGAGATAGATCCTGTACTGCATACTTTCGGATCGCTACTTTCTTTCCCCTCACAAACTTTGTGAGGGGGGTAAGGCAAGTAGTTTCAGACAAATCTGGTTCACATTCATCTAAAGTATCACTAGGTTTGGAAGTTGAATCAGACAAATCCGCGGGGCCTCCAGGAATGCTGGCCACTTGATGAATACAATTCTCTGGTGCTTGATCAAGAGGATACATTGCAAAGCACTTTGTGCAACAGTTCATCAAAAGACAATGTGGTTCAATGTTCAACCATCCAATCGCAGTGGCGAGTGTTTGAGGAATTCGTGTAAAAAGCTTGATTTCTGAGGCGGATAGTGCTGTAGGAGTCTTGTTTGGAAGAAGTCCTGTGGTCATTGAAAGCTCAACAGTGATGCAATGTACATCCATGAGCCAAGAGGCTGCGTGACCAGACAAGTTATCAAAGATACTCATAATTGATGTAGACAGTGCCACGTGAAGCAAAAGTGGATTAATTGATGTCAAGCTGAAGGTGAAAAATGGATCTACAGAGAAAATTTGTCAGAACCATGGATTCGAATTCAAAAGTGCAAGACAATCTAGATCATCACATACCACAATCATAAGATGGTATTAACAAATCTGTTGTGATATTGTCAGATTCATTTCTAGTTGATGGTTCGTCTTCGGCAGAACATCCTGTCGAGTCACCGGGTCGAGTGTTGCGCTGAGAGCTACCAGAAGCAAATTTTGAAGAACCTTGAGGGGTTCTTCTGGAACTTGTACGTAGGTCTGTTGTATCAGGGGCCAGAGGTTGCTCTCTAGTAGACATTCGACTTCGAGAGGGCATATTGACAGAAGGGAGGTGAAGTTGTTCCAACAATGCCACCAGATCGCCAGGAGTCTGGATATGAGCATTTGGAGATGAAGCAAGCTCCGAGCTTGCCTCAAGAGCTTGTTTGCGCATATCTGCGCGGGTGTGAGCATCGCGAGTTGAGGGTAAGACTTCGACCCCGGATTGAGGTTGTCCATAAGCATCGATATGATGTCCGAGGTAGCATTCTCGCGCCTTGCATCGGCATACAACACGATGAGCATCCTTCTTCTTTTTGGAGGAAGCAGACATTGGTTCTTGTATTGAAAGAAAGGTCAAGTAATTGAAATAAAAGACAAATTTGTTTTTTTGTTTTGTAACTTATGAATTGATAAGAAAAGGGATACAACAAAAACATAGATATATTTACGACGGGACACAGGACATATCAGTAGACTACAAGGGATGAAACAAGCAGCAGACTACACATTCAAGTCTTTTATGAGAGAAACTAGATGATATCATCCTACTAATGGTTTTATACAGGTCCTGCTGCATCGGAACCTACTTATAATTGACCATAAATCTGAAGAAAGACAACGTTTGAAAGTTTTCCCTCAATCCAATAACGGGATAGAAGTTTGATACAATGTGGTTATAAGTGTAATGGAAACGGATGGAGGAGGAAAGTGATGAGATTGATAGGCTTTAGATATGTTCACTAGTTGAGGATCTGGTTTCGTTCAAATTTACCTGACCAGATAAATGGATTCAACGTTTTCAACATGTTGCAGTTAGCAAAAATGAGCCCAACGGTTTTGAATTGATTAGTTAAGTGAGATATGTACATTGATTGAAACTAGGCAATGATTGAATAGTGAAATCCGCGGACCAGACAGCCAGGCTTCAAGGGTTGCGCCAAAATAAAATGTAAGTAGCAATCAACCAAGACCTGGTGGGTCATGGGAATGGAATGCACAAAGACGTTGGGAGCATAGCATTGCAATGCTAATCGAAGATCCTCCATATCCTCGCTGTCGACTGCGTGAGTCTTAAGGACGCCAGGCTTGCGGATGGTCTCAGTAAAACCAGGGATAACTAAGTCTTTATCCACGTGCTCCTTATACAACAAGAGCAACCCATCGCGTCTAGCAGCGGAAGGTATAGGAATGTGCGGAGCTTTACGTTGGATTACCTCGATAAGCATCTTGCGAGTAGTTTTGCGTGCTAGAGGGTTGAAGTCGGTTTTACTGTTGGGATCATCATCGGTTTCCATCGGTGGAGGAGGTCGAGGGATGAGAAAGGGCAGAATACGCGGGCGTACGTGCTTTTTGAATGCGGCATTCAAAACATCTTTGTTGTGAGACGGACGAGACTTGGTGGCAGGGTCAAAGTGAAGTAAGATACGATAGAACTGTGGCTTCACAATCTGCTTGTATTTCTCTTCGTAATGTTCTTCAAGAAACACACGGAGATCGTCTGGGAGATTTTGAATTAAAGTCCATACGGCAGCTGTCTCGGACGTCATCATTGTTGAAGTAAGGGGAGGTTGTGAATGTGATATGGGTGGTTCTGAGGGTAATGGCGGACCTGATCCAGGGGTAGGAGAGAACATGGGTTTTGCCGTATTGTCGCTAGCAGCTGCTGGGCTTGAAATGGAAGAAGGACTGCCATTGTTCTTGGGACTCTTGCGTTTAGTCATGTTAAATCGGAATGCTAAGTACTCTTATATGAAATCAAAAAGATGTTAGAATCAGCTTGTATGCAAATCAAGTAGATATCACAAAGCGTCTAGATTATCTCATCATGAGGAAGGTGAATGTGGCCATACCTAGTAAATGTCGCTCAATCAAATCAAAAAGAATAACAAGATAAAAGTGAAATGATAGAGAGAAAGATGAAGGCGGAGTTGAAGTGAGAGATTGAGGATTGGAAAGACCGGTTGGCCAATGATATATGTGCTGAAATTTGTGTTATAGATGTGTGGTCTTGTAAGGCGGTTGACCCAAGGATGGATTACTCATCAAGCCTGGTGGTATCCAATGAGTCAGTTTAATCTTTGATTGTCATGATTGTTTGTTGAGCCAGAACATTACATACCTAAATCCCCATCAGATAAGTCGCATTGATATCTCAATTATCACAAACAACGTGATCATACAAGTCATCAAGATAGATGACTGAGATGACTACCGCGTCCGGGATGGTGAGTCAGTTCGTTTGTCGTCGGCGAGGGGTTGTTCATTTGGGTACTACTGTCAACAAGCTAATTCTGAAAGGTTTAGTTTGATGAAAGGATTTGAAGAAAAATTGAGGGACTGATCATCATCAGAAACTAGCGTACAGTTAAGTAAAAGGCACGTGTAGTGAATACACATACACATTGTTCTTCTTTATCTCTCTTAGATTACTGAGTGGCACGCTGGTGTAGATTACCATGTAAGATTGCTCACTCTAGAACAAAGGAACATGACCTTTGAATCCATCAGACAGTGATAGTTTCCAAGCGATTGTTTACTTGATTACATTTGTTCATTTGTCTCATTTAAGTAACTATTATTCCACATATGAGGTTACAGCAAATTGTACAATTTCAATCTTCAATGCTCAAGTTCATCAAATTTGTTGGTAATCTGCGTCCCAGTCCTTATAATGCTAGATGACATGTAATCTTTGGGGCTTAAGGAGATTTATCTCCCTTACATAACACATACCTATTCCATGGGTTATGTAAGTACCCACTTTTCTAAACCGCCCGGTAAATATTATTTTTTGGGTAGTGAAAGGATACACAAGTACTCATTCTGCCTGATTGACTGCATAAAATGCAAGTTTATGCTGGTTTAAGTCTCCATATACACAAAAAGATACCCTGTGGGCAGACATGGTGAACAAAAAGATATTCTGAAAGAGTTTTTGAGTTAAGTTTGAGGTGAGATAGCCTGACTGTACAGGAATTCCAAGAATTTATGTATGCAGGTCATTTTAAAGACCACACAGTAAAGCTTTCAACTTGAAGTCTTTTGTCTTTACTTCCCTTCATTTTAAGCGAGATTTTTAATGTGAGCTCATTGGTGGTTGTTTCCACCCCTCAGTCATTGTTCTCCAAGTGTGTAATACTGTCAGATGATTTCAGGGTACAAAAACCTGATGTCTGTAAGGATCAATAGATGAAAGCACTATTAGATTATATCTTTACCTCGTTGCTCTTCACATCTTGCTGGTTTTAGAAGCTTGGTGAATAAATATCATCTTGACCTTTTGGTTGTGGTGACGGACGTAGGCGGCGAGCATGTGAGTGCGGTCGTCCATGCATTTGCCTATCTCTTGGCACGCACAGTTCTGCAGACCCGCTCTCGCTTGCTACATCCTCTCTGCCAAATATCGAGATTGTGAATACACCAATCCAACTGAAACCAATTAGAAGCTTAATGTCAAGTTATCCTCAACAACATCTGAACTTAGCAAGACAAGAAGAATTAAAAGACGAAACTGAGAAATGTGCAATTTGTTTGAGTGAAACGACAGACAGAGTGAGTTCACAACCAAACATGCATGTTCTAGCTTTTCATTTAGCTCATCCTTGTTTGATTTCTTTGTGCTGCCAACTCAGACCATCATCGCACCCTGCTATCATTCACAATACTGCTTCCGGTGCATTTTAGTCTGGTCACAGAAGTCCAGGAAATGTCCGCTTTGTCTTGGTCCCATCGATCACTTCCTACATCATCTCAGCCCCAATGCAGACTACGAGCGATATTATCCACTTCCGCTTCTTCAACCCGAGAAATCTCAACCTTCTACATCCACTCATCACCTCCATCAGCCGTCTCTGCCTAGTAGGTCTGTATCCGATTCGAAGATACGGGAGATTCAGGAAACGAACCATGCTCTCATATCTCTAGACCGTAGAAAATTCATCTATCGACATGGTCTCTATGCCAAACACATCGGCGCCAACGAGTTTACATGTTTCAAGCCAATTTGTCCCTCGACATTCACTCGTCATTTTACTGAACATAAGACGCGTGTAACAAAATTTTTACGTCGTGAGCTTGCTGTGTTCGAGCATCTCGAGGGACAAATTGAGGCAAGAATCAGATATATCTTGCAAATCTTATTGTCGCTGGACTGCAAAAGTGATAGTGCAATTCGCTTGTTCAGTGAGTTCATCGAAGACCTCTCGCTTGCTGAACACTTTGCACAGTCAGTACTTTCCAACTTGAATGTGGAAAGATTTGAATCTGCGCTGACATAATCTTTGACACTCTCCCGATGCTCTCATGAACAGTGAGTTATCTTGTTTTCTACGTTCACCATTCCAAGACTTGCGGCTCTGGGATTCAACAATACAGTACGATTGAGCGCACTACATAGCTTCAAATAAGAAAGTCATTCAGTTGATCCATCAGTTGCAATCCATACATCATGACCTGCTTCAGTCGGCTCAAACCGCGTCAGATGAAAGGCTCATCCCACCTCCTGCAAACCGGAGTGACCAAACTTTTACCATCCATACGTCTTGCCTGCATATCCGCTTCATCATCAACCAAGCGCGTTACACATCCTCCACGCAAGAGACCCTCAAGAGATTGTTCACGTCCGTGTCCGTTCTCCTCTCGCCCACAGGACGACGCTTTCTATATCCACAAGACATCATCTAACGAGCTTATTGCTTTCTCCAAAGGCCACAAAGATCAGATTACCTTACATAGAGCCCCGCACCTCACTAATCAGGAGCCAACCGAATTGTTCAATATAAATATCTATCTGCTCAGCTAACCTTGCAAGCGAGACGCACCCACAACATTCACTGCATAACTTATTGGTATTTCCTTGCTTCAATCATCTTTGATACTAGCGCACATAGCTTTTCATTCAGTTCTACTAATTCTATGAGCTATTTGTTGTAAGAATAATCTGTATGTGTGATGGGATCCATCTGACGCAATTCATTCTTGTCTTCACAAACCAAGAACGCGACTTTAAAACAAAACAAAGCACCATCTCTTCAGTGCCACTATACCACAACGCATATGAAGAAGCTTTGACTTGTTCTCATTATCAATGCAAATGTGATCATCCGGCACGTACATAGGTAATGAATGAAGTCGCTGAAAGGGGAGGTAAGAATTTCAATAAGGGCACAGCTTTGGGCCCCTCATCAGACAACCTTTAAGCTTCTATCAACTGATATAAGTCTCGCCATTATCGCTACAGCCGACATTAGGAGCGTGTTGAGATCTTTATCCCCAATACAATGCATAAGTAAGAAGGATTCCAACAACGCGCATTTGATTGGTCCTGACATGCTAATGAATTCACCTTATGGACTCTGTCGCTAGCTTCATCTTCCCAAACACTATGGCAATCTGAGAAGCTCTTTCACCGAATGGATGCTTTTGCACTCAAGCTTACAAAGAAAGAAAGTTATTTCATCTTCTTACATCCAAATACAGTATATAACATGCTATAATATCTCAGACTACAAAATTCAATAAGCCAAGTAAAGACGTGTATATCGAAGGTGTATCAATCATTGCCCCTCGGCGATCAATCTTTGACTATCGCATCATGTTTTGCTCATGTTGAGTTCAATGTCTTGGTCAATACCGGTCAAGCCACACGGATTGAGAGAAGTTTGCATTCTATGCAAGTTCAAGATACCTGCCGCAAATATTGAAGTCAATCCCACAAATTCTTATCATCATGAAGAGCATTTGTATACTGATAGGGTCTGTACGCACCTTTCTAACTCCCAATTTGTCACAGTTTGTGTGTACAACTTCCATTCGTGTTCCTTGAATTCCAAAAATAAGAAGATTTTAATTATCGTCAGCCCTGTGATGCAACAAATTGACGGAGAGGCTTTTGAAAGAACTCAACTCTAGTCTTTCCGAAATGTTCCACAAAATCATTTCCTAAAATTATTCGAGCCTTACTCTCTGGTCTCATGAATTGTGTTGTAGCTTGTTCTAAGGTCTTAGGTAGTGGTAAGGGGCGCTTATTTGTGGCATCTTGGGCGTCAATTGGTGGATAATCCTTCAAGTCTAGTTTTTGCTCAATCCCGTAAAGGCCCGCACCAATGATTGCAGCGAGTGTATACTACACGAAGGCAGTACGGAGTTCGGTATCAGATTCAGATAAGTAAGATGCATTGACATGACCCTTTACCATTCTGATAAGGTAGCGATATACATAGAGAATGACTTACATGAGGATTCATGTCCGCACCCGGGACTCTTATTTCAAGCCTGGTGGCTTCCACTGAGCACATAGGGGGTGCGATGATGCGTACTGATGCTAGTCGACTGTCTAGTCCCCATGTTACCTGTGTTGCAGCCCAAAAACCTTCAACCAGACGCTTGTAACCATTAACAGTGGGAATCAGGCAAGGAACGAGATCGGGTAAGCATGCAATCAATCCAGCAATGAACCGCTCGGCGATCACTGAGAGATTCGAAGTGTGATCCGGCCATGCTGATGGGGAAGTTTCAGCATCAACGAAGGCGTTTTTGGAGGTTGAGAGAGAGCGTAATGAGATATGAACATGTCCTGAACATCCCGGAAGGTTGGCATGCGGCTTAGCCATGAAGGATGGTATGATCCCATACTTCATCCCAATACTCTTGGCGGTCAACTTGAAGCTGTTGGGACATTGAAGAAAGTTTAAATGATACATGCGGATGTTACGAGAGTCGCTTGGATAGGAGAAAAACTTACAGTGATGCATTATCTGCCATCTGCAAAGCATCAGTGTATGCTAGAGCAGTTTCATATACTCCAGGACCTGTTGAGAACCCACAATCAACGAATGGAAGATACATGATAAGCTAATGTCGATACGACCAGCAAAAGATTCATCGAAATAGACCTGTTTCAGTATGGTGGCCCTCGATTGGGATTCCAAATGCTAATGTGGAGTCGAAAAGGTCGTGGAAGTATTCCTGATTGAGATTCGGTCGTAGTAGCGAGTAGCCATGCATACCAGGTGTTAAAGTCTTTAGGTTGACAAAACCCTTCTCCTTGATAGATTCCGGAGTTTCTATGAAGGTGAGATAAAGGTGCAGCTGAGTTAGAAGCGATAGATATCTCGGAGAAAGGCATTCGATGGGTACCCTTGAATTGAAAGTATTCATACTGCATCCAGTAAACACGGGTGCGGTAATCAGATAGTAGGTCAACTGCGGTTGAGAAAACTCAAGACACTAACCTCGATCCCAGCAAACGCATGCAAGTCGATCAATTTCAGTTTGTCTAGTACACTTTTCAGCAAACTCCTAGGACAAGCGCAAAGGGCTTTTGCCGAGTCGTTAGGATCGATGAAGTCAACAAGGAAGAAGGGGATTTGAGATTCCCATGGGATACGACGAAACGAATTTAAATCGATCCGAGCGGTAAGGTCACGATAACCGTTTTGATTATTGGAGATCGATAGCTCAGGTTGATAAGGTTGGTCTTGTATATCCTATTAAGAGAATGAGATGTGAGAATGAGGTCAGTGAAGGTCAACTGAGTGAAGCTGATGAAAGTGATCTCACCCAACCGAAGACTATACTACACCAACCAAGGCCATCAGACTTGATGCAAGAGATGAACTTATCCTTTGAAATCAACTTCCCTCGTAACACTCCATCAGCATCAATAGCTGCTAATTTGACTTTAGTGTCTTGAGAAATCTGGTCAAGGATGGTTGGAGAAATCGACATAGTTGTATTGTAAAGCAAGGGATTCTGCTGACATACAGTTCTCCTCAAGATATGCAAGGGAGAATTTAACCCTATGTAGCGCATGTCGGCTTGCATATATTTATATACTCAGCACAATGTCTCAAATCAATCATCCACATCTGAATCCAAAGCTTGAAGTTAAAATCATCACCTACTCTGCAAATATCTTGAATATTCCCTCGAGGGGGATCAGAATCTCAGCTTTGAGACAACGCCTCCATACTTTTCTGACTGAGAAGCGGCAAGGCTCGATCAAATTACTTTCCCCAAAAAGGCTGATCAACGTCAATCATTTTTCGATAGATCTTCTCATCCGCAAAATATATATGATTAACCTACTCCGAACTCAATATGTAAATTCATGAAAATGCCACAGCTGCAGCCAACCATCCATGGTACTAACAGTTTTAAGTGATGTGAGTTAGCTGGTCCAAATGCACAAGTGCCACATTTTGTGCAGAAGTCGTTTTCATATCAAGAAGGAATGTAAAATCTTTCCAGGTCATTTTTTGAGACATCACTGATAGTTTTCAGCCGATATGGAGAGAAAAGGAGACAGAAGATATTGAATGATTTCATAGGCAACCCAATGGTGAGCGGGGAATTGAAACTAGCCAAATCTTCTAGATAATATGATAATCACACTATATGTAGAAGCTATGGCGACATACATTATATATCACCATAAAGATCAGTTATCACCATCTTGAATTTTGTCCTCACCATCACCACGGATCTGAGGTCTTCTCATCAATATTACATTATATGTCACTTACGCGTCTCAATGACCCCAAGATATTTGTGTTGATAATAAAGTGCTGATATGCAATAGGGAAGGACTTCTTATAAGGATCGTGCATTCCTATCAAATTCACTCGCACTAGATACATTCCTAGGATGATTTACAAGATTGATGGTCTGGGTTCAAATAGGTTTTATGGGGTACAAATATTTGTGAGATAATTTTTTATCAACCTACCATACATGCAGTTGATCTCTTCTTTCAATCCGGGATGTTAGCGCTCAGCTGAAATCGTTGAATTCATCATCATGGGTTGACTCGTCGCAGGGCCAAAGAAAGCGACTGCTACCAAGGTTTCATGACGTCGGGGCGTATATTACGAGCTGTTGCCGCTAGAGATTTCGCCGTTGATCCAAAGGAAACCAAAATGTCAAAGGCGTTTGAAGTTAGTCGAGCCGCGAGTGAAGTGACAAACCGATTCTAAATCCATCGGTCTCGACCGCATGAAGCCAATCTCTCTGTAGCCCTGGACCGACTTGAAGGACAATGTCGCCGTGTTTGATTAAAAGTGTCATGGCCGTCCTTGGTGACGTTGTTTTTGCTTCTGGTATGTTGCCGTCATGGGGCTGTTCAGATGATGTCTGATCTGACGATTTCTCCGTCTTGGTTTTTGCTGGCTTTGGCTTGAATGACATAATCGCTGCGGATCCAAGACTCAAGCTTGCGACTAGGGGCCCAACACCTTCCTTCATGAATTGTGAGATATCAGCAATAGTAATCGCGGAGAGTGAAATAGAGCAATGGCCTTTGCTAGCCTGATTACCTCATCATCGGCATGAAACTGGAAGATAATTGAGCCGCATCAGACTCAGTATAAGATTCTTGGACCTCTATGGGCTCCTGATTGCATGACTCACGTTCATTCCTGTACCAGGCAGGTAGCAACACGAAAGAATCTCGTTAAATGTGTTTGACAAGGCGTACCCGATGAGACGTGGAGCTCTTTCATTAAATCCTTCCATGAATGTGTGCAATTTTTCCAGGGCACTAACTACAGGGCGGGGTGACTGACTCCAGGGGATAGTGTCCACCTCTGGAGATTCACCAACAGGTCAGTATTCTGGAGACTGTGAAAGGAAAGTCACAAGACATATAAGACTTCGGAGGGCCATTACTAGCCTGCGCAAAATTTGTAGCTCATCCCACAATTTAATCTATGTGATTCGGATGATCGTGATCAGGCGTAAGAAATTTGTTGGGTGTAACGTGTGACCAAAACTCACGTAAACTGCTGCGCCAACCTTGCGTGAGCTACATGAAGTCGAGCGGCATACATTCAGGGTAGTCAGCCAGATACATTATTTGTGTCTAATGGAGCCAGGCGTACATAAGTAAGTGCGCCTGAACGTGTTCCTCTTGAATTCTCTAGGTTTGATCTCTCTTTGATAGCTATGAAATATCTCATCTACGTCCGAGACAGTTTGACTTCCGCTATCGTCGGGATCATACACAGCATGAACAATGTATCCTGACCCGTCAAGAACTTGATATACATGTACCGTGAAAGTGGAAATCGAAAAGATTGGGAGGACTTTAAAATAAGCCTCAGAAAACGAGGTTTGAGATATATTTTGACAGGTTTGCGGTAGGTCAAAGCCCCGGTAGATATGGTTTACTTGAAGGTTGACCTCGAACTGGAAAAAATAGTCAACGGCACATGATCATTTAGTAGATTTCTCCACTTATTTCTGATTTCAGATAGCATGACACAGACTGACATGGCAAGCTACGTTATTACAACGTAGTGCGCCCCAGTATATACGACAAGACATCCTTCCACAGTCTGAACAGTAAATCCCGCGACGCATATCTTCATTGAGAGTTCTAAAGGTCTCTTTCCCTTCCAGAGACTGAATGCTAAGTGGCTGAAGTTGCTGAGGTACCCTCTCTTCCTTTTCGAGACCTGGCTGGAACTTGAGTACCCAAGGCATGTAAGTAAGGCCTTCGCCGTTGCTTCCGATATATGAGTTTTGACTTTGAAAAAAGTTTTGACAACTTTCATTCAAGCAAAGCCACCTTTGAAGGTAGAGATGTGGGCTGTCAATTCCACATACTGTACATATCCTGTGGATCGGATCTACCTGCAGATTCGCTGTCAATTTACTAGCTCTCTCTTCTTCTTCGACTCCTGAAAAGAGATGCTCAGGTGCGATCGAGCTAGGAAGAACCAGAATATCAAAATAAATCCTACGAAAGTTTCTCGAAGAGCAAAACCAATTATGAAGCAGCGTCTCGGGTGGCGAATCTCGAGCTATGACCGCTTTGTGATTGGCGACAAGTACAAAACTTGACTGCAATAAAGTGGTTAAGTTTTGACTTGAAGGATTGATGAAGCTTTTCGAATGATCCGACATGTGATGATTGTGATTCAAGGCGTAATCTATATGAGAACCAGGTACAAAGGCGATGTCCCGTATCTGAAGCTCGCCCGGTATGTTCACACAGAGAGATATTCCGGCCCGTTCGATTGCGTTCCGGAAAGCGTCAAGTACTAATACCTCGTAGATCGACTGCGAGGACGGGTCCTGCAATTCAGAAGTTGCCCAAATATCGTGCAGAACGCGACTCATGGATTTTGATATCTTGACTTGGAGATGTGAAGCTGAAGTTACAAGTTCGTCCACATGTGGCGGCGGAAGAGCTAGTAATTCTTCCGTACTCATATCCTCCAACGATCCTGATGATGTAAGTATCTCAGCCCTTGTTTCATCATCAAGATACTTGAAATTGTGATGCCTCAATTCCAATGAGAAGCACATCGTCAAAGGTTCCATTCCTTCGGCTTGATATTTTTTCAAATCAGCCTGGGAGCCCGGTTTCTCTGAAGATTCTGTCCCAACAAGCTGGTCATTCAAAGTCAATCGTGCATCTTCTAGTGCGACCATCACATTTCTTTCGTATCTTTCGATGTCGCATAACCACCAGGGATCACCCTGGGATGAAATCCATTGAAAGCGGACTGATTTCAACGAAAATAACACAAGACAGTTCAGGTAACACTTTACGGAAGGTGTCTGGGGATGACGAAGGAAAAAATTATGCGCTTACACTTCATTCGCACGCAAGTCCGTCCCGGAAAGTCTGGATCAATTTCTTTCTCGGCCTTGAGTTGTAGTAAAAATCCGTAAATTGTTTTTGTCAGATATTCAAGCGGAATAGGAAGCTCACCCAAGAGTGCGTCACAAGGTAATGACCGAGGACAACATATCCGATGTTGTCTCTCTCCTTTAGCCAAGGCATCATTGAGTATTTCTTACCTGCCTGATTGTCGAATATAAGAGTCTTTGGGTGTAGGGAGATCTCACAAAATCAAGAGGTTGACGTACTAGCAAGACCACCGGGATGTCATGATTCATACAATTCATCAAACTTTGGACTCGGAAGCCAGTTCTGCTTTGGGACTTGCAGAAAACTAGCCTTTTCTTGTGGCTACTCTTCGTAGAATTATCTGTATGCAAAGACTGCTGTGCAATTTCGTTTCCAGTCATAATTTTCGAGCCACCTCCACTGAAAACAAGATAATCAGCCTTTATAACTAGGGAAAAAATCTACCTTCAGACTCACCCATGGCTTATGATTATCCTGCCTTGATCTTCGAAAACATCACGCGGGGAAGGCGTCCCATCTAATAGGTACGAGATGGTCCTTCCCTTGCATGTGTAGTGGCCCCCTGGGTTACAGGCTCAATGATCAATGTATTTACTTCAAACAACAATGAGGAAATATGATACCTTGAAAAGACCGGAAATAAGGCAAAGTTTCACAAAGTTCTTGTCGAGTCTAAATGAGAAGCATCCATCAGTCTTGATAACTTTTGACGCGTAAATGTAAGCCGAAACCACAATCTTCATACCTCAGAATGGATTGGGGGGTTATCGCCTATCTTAAAGAGTTGGACCGGTAATTTCCAGTCTGACTTGTCGATTGAAAATTCAGGCCTTGGTCGAATACCCATCTCTTGCAGGCGCGGTGTTGGTGTTTCTTTTCAAGCTGTACATTCTCGCCGCTTTGTCACGTCTTCGTTAAATGGACCACCGGAACACAAGAAAATCGTAGAGAACCTTTGGTCGTCACGAAAGGATCAGTGAACTATGTCGCTAACTTGATGACCAGATATTGTTTCCGGCGTATGGCATAGTATGCGCTAGATTCGCATGGCAATATTCCTGCCAAATGGAAAAGAACAGGGTGCGAAATTTCTGCAATAATAGGCTTGATTACCACTCAAGTCACCCACATCAGATTGAGGTAGCGAGCCCAGGTTCTTGCTGAGCATCTGGTGATCGGTCAGGTACATAGTTTCGCGGCGAGTTTCGCAGATGTGTCCATCATGCAAATTGAATCGTGAACATCCTTGACCGAATCGCTCGTGCCGAGGGTAAGACTGGATTTATCGCCAAGTAAGCAAGATCAAAAGTAAGTACAACCCAGGATGGGTATCAAATAAAACAAGGCTCTTCAATTCAGAAAATCGAGCATCGGTAAAGGGATTTGTATCACCATGACCGACTACACAAAATTTTGTTCTGTTGACGGAGAGGAAAATAAGTTGATTCACCGCGTGTACAGTGGCTGAAGCCAGAATCCAACTACCCCCAGGGACCGGGGCCGGTCCCGGTCCCAATTTTGAGGGTTCAGATTCCAAATTTTTCAGCAAAAAAGTAGGGTTT
>KZ124327.1:10677-23964 GCA_002157025.1 Melampsora abietis-canadensis | reverse complement strand
GTTGTATTTAATGTTTTTATATGTTTTATTTATTTATTACATGTTGTTACATGTGAATATTATGTTGTGTATATATGTAACTAGGGTTCAACAATCTTATATTACATAGTACACATGATAATCATCTTATATATATATATGTAATTAATGTTTAATTAAGTATACATGTATATATAAGGTTATTTTTAATTATTATAAGTTAGCTTTGGGTACATGTATATGTACCTAGGGCTGACAGCCATACTGATTTGATTCCAGGTGGGCTCAGTTCAAAGTTGCCCTGTGGTGTACATACCTTGTGTAATAGTTTCTAGACATCATGCAACAAAGATTCAGCAAGGAAAAGCTGTGGTGTCAAGATGTTGTACAAAGCGCAATGGCTGCTGAATGGACAACTTGAAAATCTAAATAATGGGGTGAAGTATGAAAAGGCAGACAAAGCTTTTGAACTAGCTTTTCAAAAGTAATGGAGGAAAATATGAAATGAAAAGAGAAACAAAGCTTTTGACAGTAGAGAGATGAATAAGTACGGGGAAGAAAGCTTTTCAAAATTCAAGCAAGGAATAAGCACAGAATTGACAGTGAGATACACAGAACAGTACTCATGCAGGCTCATTGCATGTTTTTATATTTTAGATCCGTACTTCAGTAGCCATAGGGCTTCAATTCAACCCAGAAGTTTTGATGAATAATACTTCACAAAAGGTATTGTCTTAAGTTCACAAAAGCAACTGTATCAGATCAATGATCCTAAACCTTTGAACAAAAAACAAAGTTGAGATTCAAACGCAAACTACCACTTGATTTACAAGAAAGGCTAAAGAATAACAACAACTTCATGAGTGACAGAATCATTATGGATTTCAAACTCAAACCATCAATGTATTTACTGACTAGGCTCAATCTCTGTGAGAATATAAATTAGTTGTTGTTGGTAGTGGTGGTGTTGGCAAATACACTCATACCATTCAAGTGTTTGCTGACAAATATGCACCTACCACTGAAGGTCAGTATCTTGTGGAAACTCTGATCTTCATCTAACCAAGTATTAATGTCCTTTCAATCTTTAGACTCTTACCATAAACAGTGTATACTAGCTGAGAAAGTTGCACTCCTAGATGATCTTGATACCACTGGTCCAGAAGAGTCTTCAGCTATGTAAGAACAGTAGCTGTGTGCACGTCAGCCACCACGTCAGCTGTGTATTTCACGGGGCCAAGCTTGAGGCATGTCATGTTGATGTGCATGTGGTGCACATCAGTGTGTTGGATGTAGTGTTGGCCAGACCTCCTTTTAAACCTTCTAAGACATAAAAACCTGGTTCAAAACATATGTAATGGTCAAGATTGGATGTGACTTCAATAGTTATCTTAGTTATCTTCTTCCGTCAGAAATGCTAGATTGATTGTATGTAGGAGTTTTCCAAGAGTGGCAAGATGGTGTTTGTGCCATTACTGTGGACTACCAATGTACTTGAGAGTGAATAGCAATTTGACAATTCATTTCTCACAGAGAAAATTTGATTCTGAGTGGGAAGATCAATACCTAAACTGCTCCACTCCAAATAGCGGTTTCAGAGCGGTTTCAGAGTGGCTTTGTGGTCCGCTATTACCTCCGCAGTTCAAACACGGGGACTTCCACAGAGGAGCAATCACAGCAAATTTGGTCAAGGATTTGGGTCTGAAACTTTGCAATATAGTGCAAAATATAGTGATTGCGCTCTCTCTGCTCCAAAGCATTCTAAGTTTTTGTTTTGGCATACATAGCACTTTGAGTGTGCAGCAACTAATAGAGGCCACTCCATGAAACAATCAAATTGGGTTAAATTTCATTGGGCTTTGGAGCAGTTTGGGTATTGGGTAGATCCCTAGATACTTGACATCAAGTTTATAGCTTGGATGGAGCTCTTGTCTCCAAGGCATGGGTAGAGAAGATGTTTGCAAATTGTGATACACAGCAAGCATTGACTTTACTTGGTTGATATGGTGCTTCCCTCATATATTGTTGATTGAGGTAGGTGTGTCCAAATAAATCTCTAGTGTGAAATAAGGACACAAGAATCTAAGCAAGGTAATGTCAAAGTCTATGTGAGTGTTGCACTGATTTAGACCCTGATTAGCTCATAGTGCTGCAAACCCAAGCATCATCAAGGTTATGAATTGATCCCAGCATCTTGAGGTTCACTCAAATGACATTTCCTCAATTTCCTTAAATTTCTCAAGTGTTATTTCTTGATCACATCCACAAGATATGAACTGAAGAATCATAATGGATGCCAACAATCTGGAAACAGATACCAATTATCAGCCATCTAGTTCTCATCATAAACTTGAACTCACTAACTTGGCTTATCACACTTTTCTTTTTATAGACACTGTGATGGTTTGAGTTAGTCTCAGTCCTGATATGTTTATCTGAGTCTCACAGCACCTACACTGATTTCTTTAGCTGATCTGGAAGATGGAATGGTACCGATTGTTTGGCATTTAGGTCAAAGCCAGGGCTTCAGGGGGTGGTGCAAATGAGTCCATGATTTCAATCCACATGTTTATTTTTCCTGTTGAAGAAACCAAAGCCTTTGTATCTCTCATAAAATGGTATTGTATCATCTTCACTGCAGTGTCTGCTCCAAATGCGCAGGACATCTGGCAAGCTTAAAAGTTTGTCAGAAGTGTGTAATATTTGTGTTTTCCACAAAAACACGTCAGTGTTGCACAAGGCTGGTAAAAGCTTTGTGTCGTGTGATCTAAGGCATACCTGCCAAAGGGCGCAGCAGGATCACAAACTCAGGTTCTCACAACTACTTGCACCTTTGTTGAGGCCTTTCTTTGCCTTCAAAGAGAACTTAAACCCCAAACAAGTTGTTCAAAGTCATTTGGAAGTTGGAAAGGACCAGACTTTTCCAAGTAGTGGCTCTCAAGCTTTCTGCTCACAATTCTTCTTCCAAGGAACAATCTTTGAATTTATTTCTATTTTGAAACATGTCAGAAGATATAATGTTATATCAATGGATTGCTTCATATCAATTGTATGATAGGCATTGTCACTTGGTGTCCTATCTAAGAATTGAAGCAAGTACATATGTATGTATTTACATTCAAGTTATTCCATCTCTACTCTGTGTAAGTTCTATGTTATTATCTAATTATAGTCTTCTTGAGTCGTGCGATGTGAGATTGAACTGTATTGGAAAATTTCGTTACTCGAAATTTCACTTTGGTTTACGGTTATGGGTTTATCTCACTTGGTCAAAACTTACTCATGGACTTATACCTTAAGTCGTTCCTTGGTCAAGATTACCAATCTAACTTGCTTCTTTGCGTGACCTCGTCGCAGCCAGAACACGGTCGCACTGGAGGAGCTTTGGGAATGTTCCCTTGTTTGTCTGGGAACTAAGTTCCTACGCCCTTTTCGTCAATTGAAATTTGAAGCTGACCGCATCGGTCTATGTCCGATCTGTCATTTACCGACGATCGCTCCCCTTTCCGTCTGTACATTCCCGGACATGTGTATTTTCATACTCAGATCCGGACTGGATTTCCCCCCTCTTCACGTCCCTCATGTCTGTGCAGAGCGCAAGCCTTTGATGATAGTCAGACAAAAGAATGATTATGTCCATGTTCTGTGCAGACAACCACGAACAAAACCACAAACCATCATCCATCTAACATGCGCTTGTCCGATATACATCAGCACCTGTCCCATTTCCCCTGCCTAGCCTCCCTTGATGCCGCCGACGTGTTTCAATTCGTCACGGTGGCCAGCCATTTCGTATCAATCAATCAAGGGTCAATCAAAATAGACCCAGACAATGCGCCTTACGAGTATCTCAACCGCGCCCTCCGCACGCCTGCAGTGCCCGGTACCTGGGAGGTATTGTGGACCATATTGTACCCAACCCTTGCATCATCATATGTGGATCCTACCGCTCTTGTTCGAGACCAAGGACTCGTTCCGACAGCTGGCGCACAAACCGTCACTGAAAGGGTTTTTTGGCCACCTTACCAAGGAGTTTGCCCAAATGCAGAGTGTCAAGCTATAGGTCGGCGATTGGAGAAAAGGAAGGCTATTTGTGGATATCTATACGACCTCGATGGCGTTAAATCCATTTGCCACCACACTACGTATTGTCGCCGTCAGTGTAGTCCTTTTTTTGATGTACTAATCCAAAGTCACGCTCATAATGCTGTCGCTATCAGATTGCAAAACCAGCTATAGGGCATCATACTTTTCAAAGAAAGATCAACGCACGTACTACTTAGAGTCAGTCAGAAAAGATGCAGATTGCATTCAAGTCAACATGCATTACTTCATGACTATGAGACTACTCGAGTTCTTCAACCACGCTCAATCACTAGCTCAGTAAGTCAACCCAATGACGTCCACCAGATTTCATCAAGCTAACTCACCTTATTTCAGTGTTTCCATATACAATTTGGTCACTATTTATAACAGCTCCCACAAGCTATCCGAGCCTGCTGCCAATCACTTCGTTGGCGAGATTTTCAAGCCCTCCCTTTCTGATCATTGTTGCACAATGGCGTTGGATCTGAAGCGGCTATTACGCCACTTCTCCATCCGACACCGGCAGATGACCGTCCCTAACTCTGGAGGGTCTCGTCATCGATTCCGTGAAGCGAAGCTGGCTGTATTGACGTGGATGGAACTTGAAGGCAGCCCGTACATTGATCATATGTGCTCGGAATGTACTGAGATCCTTGATGACCCGAACGTTCCAGGCGGAGGTCTGGGTAAGCGACAACGTCAATTGGTCAAGTGATAAACTGATGAATGTTTACCTTTATAACCAGCTCTTCGCGCAATTGCCATGGACGGCATTACAATTGGTCACCCACGATGCAGCGCCACTAAAGAACAGCTGGCGACTCTTAACCCGTTGATACCTAATCCTCCCCCATGTATGGTCATGCTCGAAACACCCAAGGATTGATATTGTCCTCAGCATAGCCCATTACTCGGAAAACTGTGCCATGCACAGCCTTGCACCCGCGATGCAATAGGGAAAACCAAGGCATGTGATCTACCCGAGCACCAAGAGGCCATGCAAATTCGCCAGGAGAAGACACATAGGTCTCGAGCGGCGCTTGCTTTCAACCAGCGAACAGGTGCAAAGTTACCTGAAGATCCCACAGCAGCCCTCAACGCCGACACCGATGCCTTCAATCTGGATGCACTGATAGAGACAGACGAGTCAGATCGGGCGCACGAGGCCGGTCGCGACGGTGAAGAGACCTTTTGAGCTACTGCGATCGCCAAGAAGCCATTCTGTTCGAATGCCAAGACCCACAATGATCTACTGTTTGTGGGGACGTGTGGTATAACTCTAGCTAGAGACACAATGTATCGCGCCGAGTCGGTGGTGTTGGTCAGGGTGAGTCAAGGCGGTTGTGTGCATGCTTTAATCCCATACGCTGACCTCTTTATTTTACCTACTTAGGAAACATTGGAACAAAAATTTCCAGTCTTACCACCCATACAATTTTTCGACAACTCATGCACTTTTGACAAATGCCTCAGGAAGGATCTCCCTGCGGCCAAAAGATTCAGGGGAACCATCAGACCAGTTGATCCATTCCACATGCGGACTCACTCTGAGAAAGATGCTCAGTGTCGTAAATTCAATGACCCGAAGCGCTGGCCATTCCTCAAGAAACCCGACGGTAATTGGCGATTTAATGGGTCTGCAGCCGAGATTACGAATGCATGGTATGGAGGTTTTCTCTCAATATGTCGTGGTATGAATGAGATAAACTACAGATTTTTTTTGGAGGAGATGATACGTGTGCGAAATGAATCACTTCTCTCCAAGCTTGTAAGGAAAACCACATTCTGTTGTAATATACCTTCACACCTGGCTCCGCAAAGTGCATTTCCACTCTTGCTTTGATTTTTGTCCACATCATTGTATCTAGAATTTTTGTGCAGTTTATTCCTTTCCTCTCTTTTCTATTGAATATATTGAATTAGTCGCCATTTTATTTGTCCCTTGAACCGAGCAATGATGCATTCCTTGTGAACAAATACAATAAATAAGCAAATGAATAGAAAATTTCAAGACTACAATGAAACAAGTGAATGAAATTAGAAAGATAATATTGACACACTCGTCAAATAAAGACACAAAAGAAAATCGTGAAGGCTAGTGGGAACTGCACACAATGAATAGAATAGGAACAAAAATGTAAAAAACAGTCACAGAGATGTGGAAGGTTTGAGATCACCGCATTTCATAGTGGCAATAGCCCCATCCACCTACAGATGTTGTTGCACTTATGCTCACGACGAAAATGATCGAATGCCGCACTCACTACTTGCACGTCTTCGGCTCTGACGTATCTGTGTTTAGGCGGCCTGTGAGGTTGCGAATGTTGATGTTAGTTCAATCAATGAAGCTAACAAGCATAGAAATGTCCAGTACAATATACGTACTCTTTGGAAAAACAATCAATATTGTATATATTTCCTTCTATATCACATTCAAGATTGCTAATCAAAGAGGTACCTCCACTGACATGGTAAGTATTATGAATGAAGCAGTGAATCAAATCGTTGAACGGATCCTCCGGGTCCTGATGATCTCCAAAGTTATATCTCATCACATATCGGGTGGTGTCGGAGTGTGTTGGTGCATCCACAATCATCCAACCGCACTCACGCTCCATCAGCGGTCCTATAATCTGAATCAGGGACGTGGGCAAAACCTATAACTCTATGTATGTAAGCAAGTCATATAGTTCGTTTTGAAGACAGCCAAGCTAACCATTAGACCCAAGCTTTTGGCATGCCATTCGCGGCCAATAGCTGAACGCCGCGGATTGCTTTGTCTTGTTGTACGCCAACGAGTCATCAGGTTGGCTTTGAAGCAACGGAGCATCTTCGAGGCGTATTGATTTGCCTGAACCAGCTCAGCAGCCTTGTGACATGAAAGGTTGGGATTTCGATCCCACATTCGGCTTTGTTTGGCAACCAACTTAGTTGGGGGATTATCGCTTTCATCCACTACTTTGATGTTGCGCACAGAAAACTCGTAGTCTATACGCCCGGTTCTGGATGACGAATCGCGCTCGCCTAGACCAAACCAAATAATGGTGACACATCAATATACGGTATTCGGTGAGACGTTGGAAGTGTTTGCCTTACCTAACTCATACATAACAATTGACTCAACACTAGATGTCGGGAGATTCGGAGTGAACCAGGTACACTCCGGATCGTCATCTAAAGGCTTGAATTTATGAAAGATTCCAGCGCGCTTAGCACTAACATCAGTCGTGAAGTGAGCGGAAGTGATGTAATTGGGCAACTCTGTGGCCTCTCTGGTTTTGTTGCGATCTACGCGAAAAAAAGATTTTATTGAGTCTCCTTTCAAAACAAGAGAGTAAACCATTCAACTTACCAAATCTAGGGGCGCGCCCCTCAATTCTAAGCTCAGCCGGGGCGCTAACACCGGAAGAAATCAAGGTAGGATTGTCTACCTCATTTTTCTCTACGCGATCTTCAAAATCATCTGAAAGGGACGGCTTGGCCAGAATGGATGGGGAAAGCGTGGGGGTGTTTTCATCAGATTGGCTACAAGATTCTTCATACACAGGAGTAGCGGAGTGTGGCGCGGGGGAACTCGAATGAGTTTTACTATCAAGACTGGGAGTTGTGGAAGGCATGTTGGGAATGTATGAGAACTGTAAAAATGGAGGAAGGAACACCTGATCTGGTTGGAAGAGGTTAAGAAGGCTGTAACACAAACAGTCGAAATGTTGAGATGATCATTAGTATTATCAATGTAACAATCCAATGCTGGAACCGTAAAAGCGAATGAATAAATCTGCGCTGAATGTATCTGCGCGAGGATTGCATTGCATAGCATATCAAGCTAGCAATGTTGAACATTCGATCAACCTTAAAATCCCGATGTTGCGACCCTAAAACCAATTGGAGTTGCATTGTTCCAATCACACGTGTTTACATAGTTATCGGGCGTTCCAAACCTCATATATCATGATCTTGGCTCAAGGTCTGCCGTGTTATCCTTAAAGGGGAAACAATACAATTCCAAGCGTTGAACCATGGTGATCGGAGAGTGATCAGAGAGTGATCGGAGGGTGATCGGAGAGTGATCGGAGGGTGAGTGACTTGCCACACGCGCGTTCCTCGAGTGGGTAAGTACAACTTGTCTCGAAAGGTCTATTCATGTTGGGTTTGTAGAAGATGTGAATCCCCAAGATCAAAGCTTTCTTCAGGGTATCCATAAGGTCGAGATTAACATTGTCTGATAGTGATTACAACAGCACAAACAATGCCACACATCGACATTAACTAACTTTAGGTAATGAGAGATAATAGCTGTAGCCAGGATATGATTCTTTAAGATATCAATGGTTATCTTTTTATCTTTAACCATTGATATCTTAAAGTCAGCGAAAGCTGTTATATAAAGGAGGTGCTGGATGATTTAAAATCACAGAGCAGAATAAGGACGGAGTCATTCCACATATTCTGTTACTTCAATCAACATATTGTTCTATTATCTCATCATGCGTAACTTCACCATTTCCGAATTTAAGGTTAATCCCAATACTCCAGAAGCTCAAGCGTGGTTCAACAGGCTTGACCCGCGCTCCAAGTCGTATATATATCCTCACAATATAACTCACCGAGCTCATCCCTGCGTGAGAGCAGGATTGGACCAATGCTTTGGCTGTGGCGGNCGGATTTGGCCACCGCCGACCGTGCAACAAAGGCGGCGCAATGGCCTTCCAACATTGGCGGATAACAGTTAATGGAAAGGCGTACAGCCAGGATGTACTTGATATGTCAGATCAAGACCTGGCCACCGCAAATAAAGTGATCAATGCCGCTGGTAATAGCACATTTACCTTAAATCTCAGGCGCAATAGTGTCTTACCCTCACATCTTAATTTTCTTAGGTGATATCGAGGACACCCCTTTCACTTTGACGCAGGAAGACGTCCTACTTCTAGATGCTATTGAAAACGCGGGTCAGTTGAAGATCACATGCGTATTAGTGAGTATTTTTGGGCTTACGACCTAAAACAAATAGCTTCCAATAATAGTCCAGATCGAGACGAACGTGAGGTTGAACGTAAGGTGACAGCCATTCATGTTCCAGAAGTTCCAGTTGAAAGTGAAACTTGTGAGTCTTGAAGTGACCTCCTACTCGAAATGCTTTATCTGAACTGTCCCTTCATTTTTGGTGTGATAGCAAACATATTTCAAAGTCCAACCATAAATCAAGGATGCCGTTATAGGTCATTGCCTGGTTCAATGTGTTATCATTGTTTTGGCAGAGGTTTTTACAGAGGACGCTATTGGTCTTTGAAGCGTGAGTAACAAAATGCATTGTTACTGCTCTTATGAACACTTATGCTGACTTGAATGCTCACAATATGGTATGAATGATCTCAGGTTCAAGAGCAAGACGTGAGCGTCTGTTATATGGTTATTGTGACACCAAGTACAAGCAATGAATTTTGACAGATATATTAGATTGCTAATATAGCTAGGCAGTTGTGATTCAGTTTTTATTCTATTGTGTTGCCTTCTTCACGCTGTAACTTTATGTTTTAACTTTATGATCATTCAATAAAGTTACGGTGATGGTTTGTGACCGGTAAACACACTACCATTTTTTTTATGTTTCTCAACGACTGAGAGTAACAATCTCTACTACCTACTGAATTTGAGACAAAAGAAATTAGGGAGATGCTTGACATTGTGAAAACAGATAGATCAGAAGACAGATGGATAAGGAATAGGAAGGAACAAATAGGGCCGCTGTTAAATAAAATGATACATACATCAGTAAGGAGTAGGAAGAAACATATAGGGCCTGGCATACATTGTTAATATATAAATAAGCTGAAGCTATTAAATAAAAGAAATAAAAGATACGGTGGAAAACATAGTTTGAAATTGAAATAATTTGTTAATTAAAGTGTATAAATTTTGGAAAAAATATATTAAGTCAAGAACCAGTCTTGAACCATATTGTGACAACTTAGGAGGGAGGACGGTTGTGGCATTCTGTTACCTGATTTCATCTAACACTTTACCAAAGTTATTGGGTAACTTGGCCGTTGCAAATACCGCGTCAAGATTATTACGCTCACAATGCTGGAACCACTCTTGCCATCGCTCGGTGGTGACGCTGCCGATCCAGCGTATGTATCGGTACATTGCAGTTTTTTCGAACTGGTATTCAGGCGAAAAGAAGCTTTCCCATACGGCTTTTTTACCTTTTGTGGATTTATGTTTCACATACCACTCAATCATACGCTGCATTGGCATTTTGGGTGGTGGCCACTGACAAAATCACATTGATTAATAAAGGTATTGTCAATAATCAAGTGAAATGTACAGCGGATATTTACTAGACCGGTTTTTTTGGTCCTGCGTTTGGACCCTTTCTTGACATTCGGTTGTTCCTGGGTTGGCGCGGGTGCAGCTCCTCCGACAGTGGTCTCTTGATGATTGGTTTCTTGAACAGAAGTGGAATCATCTCCATCCTCTGACTCTGACATTGCCGGTGAACTGCTAAACCACGTGTCCTGTGGGTTGTTTGTATCTGATAATGAAGCTGAGATCGTTTTGGAGGTAGTAAGAGTTACAGGTGGCGTCTTACGGCTTTGGTTGGTGATGAGGATGTTGTGGGAGAATTTGGGTCCTTGGGTGCTTATTACCTCATCGTCTTCAGCCTCTTCATACGGTGTTGCATGTTGGATCAATGCCGAAGGGGGTGTTAGAGCTCTGTAAGCTCCCATGGAAGTGGGGTTCTCCAATATCGTTCTTTGGGAGTAGGGGGTTGGTGTGGGGGAATAATCGCCACCGTTGTAAGATAAGCCTGACCCTGAAGCTGGACTTGCAATTGCACTTATTTGAGTGATTGGTGCCGGTTTAGTGGGTGTGGCTCTGAGTGAATCAACGATGGCTTTGACGCTTGTTCTGGCCGCCGGGGCAAGTCTCAGCTGTAATTCATGCATTCCATTGCACAACTTTGGGTCGACACCGGTCAAACACACCAAAGCCTCGCGAAGCGGTGTCAACATAGGTATGTTTGTGCCGACCGTGGTATAATTCTATATGGTGATATCAGTTATAGCTAGCAAATACATTATTTTGAGCACTTACCCATCTGTCAGCTCTGACATCGTATACGACCAGGCAACTATTCCAATGTGGGTTGTGAGCTTTTAGAAAAATCATCAAAGCGTCACATTCCGAGATAGCATATTGCTTCATTGACTTCGATGCGAACAAGAAGGAAATGGGGTCGCTGTCCTCCTGTAAATGCTTATAAGCTAACTGATTGAATATAAAATGGACAACTCCGCACGTACCTTCAGCCAAAGCAAAATGGAGATGTTTTTGTCGGTGCTTGCGTCAGCCGCTTCGGCTGCACGTGTTGCATCTTCTTCCTTGGCGCGGATGAGGTGGTACATCCGCATGGTTGAAGGTGCCAATGCCAAAGGATGTACCGGAGGAGCTGGTCCCAGTAAGTCAACCTCCTGAATTTCTTGCGGGTTTCTACTAATACTAGCCTCGGCGATCGCTGTCTCCAAGACGGTATTTAGAAACGGTTGAGCAGTTGGCGCTACTTTTTTAGCACGCTCGCCGTTTTCATGTGTGTGGCACTTGGATCCAGTAGCAACACGCTGATCACGGCAGCACTGCAAAGGAAGGGAAGGCCTTGTTCAGTTTTATGCTTTCAATTTAGCAATTGTTCATCCACGTACATCGGTACACGCCTGCCACGGGCATTGTCGATTGGCATGCTTTGCTTTCCCTTGATGAGGACCAACTCCTACGATTCCGGTGCATGGCAAGCGCGCGCGTTTCAGGTCGAACATAGGGTCTGTAAGGTTGGCAAGCTCGTTGCTGTTTCTTTTGGTGCCCCGAGCTGAAGGACTACTGGCCTGTGGATTGGGTGCGGCTAACAACAAACGTGCGTGATTCAAGGTACAAATATCCTGAAGGTAGTCTAGACGTTTATATGTTCGAATGGCGTCTTTATCTTTGAAGAGAGGACACTGTTTGATAACAGACGTGACGTTAGCTTATCCTTACAAGTCGTAAGGAGCAACTGACGCGTAATCATTACGCGTAATCATAATCATACCTTGAGGCCTATTAATGGCTCGTTGGGTTGATTTCTTGGGTCGTAATAGTAAGACGAGTGTATAGGTTTTTGGCGACACAGACGTCCTAAGCAGCGAAAGCCTGTTGGTGAATTGGTGGCGACTGTAAGGGGGCGTTGCGGATCAATTCGACGTTGGTTAGCAAGTTTGGGATAATGTAATACCACGTTGGTGGTCATCAGACTGTGAAAATGCGAGAGAGAAGAGAGAGAAAAAGTTGACAAGGTTTTGATTATCTTAATGCTTTGCAAGTAAGTGGGATAAAGGTTTCTTGCACGTCTAGAGAAAGAATGAATGAGAAAGAATCGCGCCGGTCATAGCAGACCCTCAGACAGGCAACTTTGTGTATAGGTGGGCATTGTCTTACCGCTTGGGTTCGTACTTCTCACAGACTCGCTCATGGNGATTGGGCAGCATTAGCTGCCGTGACATACGAAAGGTGATGAATTGAAGGTGAGGGTGACCCTCTGTGTGCGCATGGTTAAGAATAAACATCGCCGAAAGGCAATATTTCCTTTATTACTCAAAGCCGGGATCTGTGTGGATCTGTCACCTGCCTCAAAGAGGTTTATCCTTGGACCAATGTGGCCTAATGCAGAGCTGTCGGACTCTTTGGGAATTGATGCCTTTTTGGGCGTGGTGGTTTCTCAGGGTTGTGGGAGACTTAGCTAGGAATGTTCCTAAGTGACCTTAAATAGGAACGTTCCCTAGTGATGTTCCCAATCTCCGCGAATGCGACCATGCCCTCGTCGCAGCCACATGATGTGGCCAAGAAGACAAATATGTACAGTAGATTCCATAAACAATGAAATTGAGATTTTTTTGAAACCAAGTGATGGTCCGTGCGCCCGGCAGTAAAGTCAAGATTGACTGCAATCTGTCAAACTTACATGCCGCATCTGACAGTATACAGATGCTTACAGCAAAAAATTGATTTCAAATCCTATAATTGTCGGCAGTTTTGCGTCTCTTGGTGTTCGAATGGTATTGAACGACGCCTCGCTGGTAAACCCAGCTCGAAAGAAGTTCGTTACCTTCACCGTATATTTGTTATAGATTCAATCATACCTTGGGTATATGTATGTATTTATATTTGATGCGGCATGTAAGTTTG
>KZ124325.1:3957-22202 GCA_002157025.1 Melampsora abietis-canadensis | reverse complement strand
AACACTGTGGGGCTATTGGACAAGAAAGATATTGATGGACAGAGAAACATTTTGAGTTAAGATGGAATTTTTGGTGGATGGCAAAAACATTTTGGGTTGCAATCAAGGTATTAGTGGACAGGAAAACATTTTGAGCTACAATCAAGGTATTGGTGGGTGGCAAACACATTCTGAGTTAGGATCAAGGTATTGGTGGATGGGAAAAACATTTTGAGCTAGAATCAGGATATCAGTGGACAGAAAACACATTTTGAGACACAATTCAAATATTGCTAGACAGGAAAAATGAGAGGATTGGGTGTGTCTTAAGACAGTGTTACTATCATTAGTAATTGCTCACAAGAATACCCAGCTTGTGTGTTGGCGGGGTAATGTTGCACCCTATTCTGCTGAAGTGCCTGTACAGATCAACATTAGCTCCTGGTTCTGTAATCTCTGACATTTGGATTGCCCTTGTTGCACTGGGGGTTCAAGTCCAATTCCTTGAAGGTCACTGGTCCTGTGATTTGTTTGGTCAGTAGCCACATTGTTTTTTCTGGTATGGAGAACTGTTTAGATGGTTTCAGGTACTGCGTTTAGTCAGTTCAAAGTTTCTCTGGAATCTGCCTGAAGTTCATCTGAAGTTACTTTGAAGACTTCCTTTAGTCCTGGTTGTCTCTGGCCTCCCAGAGCCTAGTAGATGCAGGCTGTGAGTGGGTTGAAAAACAANACATTGTTTTTTCTGGTATGGAGAACTGTTTAGTTGGTTTCAGGTACTGTGTTTAGTCAGTTCAAAGCTTCTCTGGAATCTGCCTGAAGTTCATCTGAAGTTACTTTGAAGACTTCCTTCATTCCTGGTTGTCTCTGGCCTCCCAGAGCCTAGTAGATGCGGGCTGTGAGTGGGTTGAAAAACAATACCACAATCAGCAGCTCAGTGGTTGCGGTATTGGGCTAAAAGAAATTGAAGATTCATTCACATACAATTCTGTGAGCAATTTTATAGTTTTGATGTCTTGATGAGTACTTCTATTTCACTCTTACAACCACTACATTTTGAATGGAATCTGATGTCAGGATTCATGTGAGAATGGGTGGGAGTAATGATAGACCAGTCATAAATGTCCAAACAGGGGAAAGCAAGGGATTTCTTGGTACAATACCACAGTTCATGTGTGGTCAATGAAAGGAGACATCATGGTAATATTTGTAATGCTTATTGGGAGATCAAAAAATGGTTGTTGAGGCCTAGAACAAACAAAACAACTCCACAACTACCATTAAACTTACAAAGGCAATTCCATGGAAGTTTTGTCAAAGCTAGACTATACCATCTATTGATTGACTCAACAATTTCCATTCAGAATCAAAAAACCTGGTTGATGACTTTTTGGCGGTAACTTTGTGTATCAGTTGAAAACTATTGACAGCTCACAGCCAAAGAAGTCAATTGGGTCAACCGTATTTTTGCAACCTAGGGCAACTTTGAGAATCACCAGTCTTTCAAAGATCTCAGAGTGTTTTGTCTTGTGGTTTTTTTATTTCTGAGGACTCAAAAGCCACACAATAAATGATGGAAACATTCTGAAACTCTTGTTTTTGAACAAGGCTTAGGATAACAGAATATGTCCATGTGTGTGCCCACTCTTGAGATCTGATCATCTTCATTTTCACATAAGTCAACTGAAACCAAAAACTCTTCCCGTTCACATTCAATCCCTTGAAGTGTTTTATCATGATAAAATTGAAATCTACATGATAGATTTGATAAGTACTCTAACAATCTTTACTGACCATCCCATTTGTGAACATCAATGTGCTATTCATCTTGTTCATAACTTTGTTTCAAGAACTGGTGGACAGGATAGATCTGGTTATAGATATCCAGTTCAATCAGGATGCTTTTTTGAGAATTCTCTTTCCTATATCAAATCATGCAAGTCTCATGCTAAATGGTCTTCATGTTCAATTCACTCTAGGATTAGTCTTCGAGAAACCACAAACGCTAACGACGGCATCTGTCTTAATAGCTCAGTTGGGAGAGCGTCAGACTGAAGAGTCGTGCAATCTGAAGGTCCAGTGTTCAAGCCACTGTTGGGACAGTCTTTTTGAGGCTTTGAGCACAAGCAATGGCTGCTTTCCATGCACTATACACCCGGTGGCGGACGAGGTGAAAGGACGGGACACGAGCGCCTCTGTAACAGGTCAATCAACGCAGATTTTTTCATGGTCCGAGTCACTGATTGGATGGGTTTATGATTTAACAGTGGATTGGTATAAGCGGAGAATAGATGGGTGAGTGTGTCTGGTCGCTTCGCCGAGTTTGGTATGCAGAACTTGAAAGCTTCCCTCAAAAAATGGGGTGTAGATTGCTTGCAGGCAATTGAATTGGGTTGGCATATCAAAAAGCCTAAACCGAATCATTGAGAAATGAAGAGAGATGACAGTCTATACAAAAGTTAATGTTACGTTGTAAATTTCAGTCATGAGCAGGTCTAGATCGAAAGGTGATCGAGCTGGATCAGTGATCGGCGAAGAAAATCGGTGATACAGAGCAGAATAAGATTACTTTCATCGATCACTGATCAAACTCCTGGCTCGGCCTCACCTGCTCATAGCACTTCTTATCGAAAAGAAAATTACTCAAAGACAAGGACAATTTGTGCGATACACTGGAAACACGCAATTGCCACGGACCATGTTGAGTGACATGCTAAGCAATGTGGCTATATATGTTTCATGGACTATTGAGAAGCTCTCGTTTTTATAGACATTTGAGCAAAATATGTACAAATACTCTTCTAAAATATACACAGGAAAGATAACAACAGATTTCTACGCTATACATACTAGATGATAGAAGTCGAAATTGAATAATAAACAAGACTACAAAAGTACTCTATACTAAGTGATAGATGAAAAGAAAGTCGATAAAAACATGATTGTGATTCTTACAAATGCGCAAACTACACGTGTCCGTCAAACCAGTAAAGATTTTTTTTTCGCTAGTGAAAGCTTTCGAAGGATGTATGTACAGTAGGAAGAATTCAAGTTGCCGTATAGTTAGGATAAGTGCAATTGTTGATAAAAAAAAATGAATGCTCTAAAGCAATGACATGGACCGGATGTTTGCTTTTTTGTTTTGGTTCCATAGGAACTGATCAATAAATCGCCAGCGAAAGAGTCTTGTGGATTTTTATTCTAAGATTCGACCCCGAATGAAATCTGAAAGATCACACACACATCATGCCCACTCCCAAGCAATCTTGGGTACGTAGAAAAATAGGCGTCAGTCGGTTCATCAAGGGATAGATTCGGTCATCAGGTGCTTGCAACTCACTGGCAACACTCCAGTGTCAAGCTCACCCAATGCCTTGAACGCTGAAGGGGTGAGGTCTAGAGATCCATAGGCGCACTCAGGGCACTGTTTCGATTGGAAAGAAATTCATTAATCTCATAGAACTTCAACGAAAGATGTGAAATGAAAACTCAACTAAGTCAGTCACTTTAGCCTTGATGACTTTCCCATTAGACTTGTTAGTGATCTTGACTAATTTATAGCAAGGACCGCCAGATTCGTACTATTTGAAAGAAAGGTAAAAAAAATGCAAACAAGTCAGTCAATTGCCTTCTCCCCCAAAAAAAAGAGAGAAAGCATAGCTGAAGTTGAAATGTACGCAACTTGAGGATAGTTCATGGCAACAATATAATCATTCACAGTATCAGACTCTCCACAAGCCCCGGTGTTAGGGTAGAACCAGGTAGCACGACCTTCAAAATAAGAATGGCTAGAGGCAGTACTTCTGCTGGCTTTTGAACTCAACTCAACCGGGGACCCGCCGGTTAAGGCTACAATCATAAGAGAGACCACGATGACGTAGAGAGAGTACATGCTGCTGGCTTCTAGATTTAGATAATAATAAACTTAGAGATTGAATATATGTATATATAACAGTAGATAAAAGTGAAGGTTTTGCAGATTGTTTCTTTGCGTTGATTTTGTGAGTTTATCAGTAGCTGATAGCTTGGTTTTTTGTTTGACAGGAATAGAAGCCTTGCTTATATAGTTTTCCATTACTACTCGCTCAGATATCATTTTCCTTTCGTCTTGGAAGTTGATCTGTTGGCCGATCGCAGATAGAGTAAAGCTGTACCCTCGAAAGCTTGTGATTATAACTAGCTTGTGACGCTACAAAAAGATTTGCATGCTGGACGTCATAATTAAAATGGTAAGGTGAGCTTTGATTGAAGATCCCGAGTTGGTGGGGTTCTTGAGACCTACCTTAAGCTTTGATTGCATATACCGAGTTGGTGAAGCTCTTGAGAGCCACTTCATACTTGGGGACCGGTCTTGATTTTCTGGATGATCGATACAACACTAAAGCCATTTATCATCTCGGCCACTGATTGGAACGAGTTGATCCGGATTTGACTCAGTTTTGCGGCTTGCATAGTCTATAACTTTGTAGATGTACATAGTCACTTGTGTGAATGGGATAATTGGTGTCCCTCATTCGATTATACGATAATCCAACGATAGCCGGGCATTCTGAAGTCGAACAAAGGCTTCAGATTGCAAGTGGTTTTTGGTAAGCACGGCCTTACAACTATGACGTAGAAGGATGATGCATTTCTAGTTTATGTGAATTGATCGTTCTGGATTCTCAGAGAAAGCTTTAATGAAATGCATCTTTTTCAAAATTAAGTAGGTCTGCCTATATACCACTCAAATCACGTCATCACTGTCAGTTTCATCACACAACATCCAAAAGGTTGAATGTCAATCTGTCAAGTCAGTCCCTCAAAATTGATTGATCAACTTATAGGGTCTTCATCAGGAAGAATCAGCTTCAAACTTTTGAGCAGCCTCGGAAAACCAAGTAAGCAGTCACACTGATGGCATCATCCTCTATAGCTTCCATCTTGAGGGTCAAATTCATTGAAGCAACCGCGGTCTAGATTTTCGACTACATGTAGCTTATATATCCTCTCAACTCAAGAAACTCCCAAGGTGGGCGATCTAGGGCGATGCTCTTTTGATATGACAAGCAAAGCCGGTAGTACAGATAAGCGGAAGCGGTCGAACTTTTAGTATGACCACCATCTCGAATCCCCATCGATGATGAAAGAAACCCCGTTGCGGTTGGTTCTTGATCCAGTCTCTTCTGAATTCAATTCCTCAACTTGACATGGAAATGAATGACTCACATAAGCATCATGAGTGATCTGTCTATATGGTTCATGTGATCTGTGGAATAAAGTCTTCCTACAAAGCGTTTTAAGTGAAGGGCTTTTTGGAATTAGAAGCTTAAGAGCGAAACACTTCAAAGTCATTGCACATGACTCTTGATTTATGAGTGAATCAAGTAAAGTCGGACTCGCATAGATCAGATTTAATTGGACTGTATCGTCGTGAAATGGTATTTTAAAATCTGAGATCGTCAATCATACTTTATTGTGATTGCATACAAACTTCTGCTCACTCCAAACCAAAATACACGAGGCTTTTTTCTTCTTCTTCTGTATGCACAATGTTGATCTCAAGATAACATGAGATGAGCTACACAATATTACATTTAATCAACAAATCCAATCAAAGGAAGACGAGTTGATTATAATTTTCTGCTCATGATCTAAACCAAGCTCTGATCCCATAACCAACTTCCTAAACTAGGTATAATAATGATGAGGAAAACTTTCAAAACCCCCCAAAAACTCATCATCTCAATTTAAACCTCTAATCGAACCTCTAAGAGTTCGAAGCGGTATCTTTAAAATATGAACGCCTTCAATAGGCCTAGTAGTATGTGCAAGATGCTGCACAACTTCCATAACCAGTCGACCACCTTCAACAGGTCTCACCTCATCAGAAATCGTTCCAACAGTAATATGAGGTATACAATTCTTCTCTTTGATCGGTAGATCATGCCAATCTACAATCACTTCAGGTCCGATTTCACATACTTCTATTGCCATCACTCTTGAATTCCATACGAGTCTAGGTCCGATAGTCACCTCGATCTCCTCTGAGTTCATGTTATTCCTTGTGGCTTGAGTTCTATAATAATCCCAGAGTGATTTCAATCGGTGCTCATATTCTGTTCCGACCCCAGCTGAAAGCTCACTTGAATGTAATAGAGTGAGATGAGGGATCGTATTAAATCGTTTGTGTGATACGAATTCATCAAATAAAGTTCGATCTGGCTTAGGTTGGGTATCAGCAGCTTCAGCAAAGAGTTGCAGGACTAAAGTACGTAAGTCGATGTCGATCTTGATAGCAAAATAACGTGGTTCGTAAAGCTTTGAATCGAGTTTGATTTCTTTTCGTACATTTGTTCGATATGATTCGATTTGTCTGATTGCATTTGTGAGTGAATTGTGGGTTGGAAGTGGGAATTGATCGGGTGAAAGTTCATGGAGCTTTTTGACCACTATTTCCAAGTTGGTCATCAAGGATGCTTCACAATTCAGCTCAATAACTTCATCAACAAACTCATCCTCCGGGTTCAGTTCGGCATCAAATTCTTCAAAGTCACGTAAGAAATGTCCTAAGACAAGATGATGTACCTCCACGCCACCAGGAGTCAGCTCTGGTCGTAATGACTGATGATTGTCACCTCGCTTGACGATTCGCTCTGAAGTAAGGTGCTGTAATTCGCTACGAGTATAAGATGGTACGTTCCAGACTAGTCCAATCACTCGCGTCTCTACTTTTTTTATCTCTACATTAGACTTCCCTGCGGTAGTTTTATTTTTCTTAGAAACAGAAGGGTCTTTGATCTTCACGCCTTGCCTCAATTGGCCGACTAATTCGGATAATGCTTTTCGATGTGTCTTGAGATGATTATTTTTATCTGCAAACACCAATTTCGGACCTGATGAATCTGATAATAAAGTTTTCAGATTGGCGATAAACGTTGGTCCAGTTTTTTTGGCTTTGATATCATCACTTTGAGTATGATCGCATTCATAAAGAGAACTGAGAGCAACGCCAAGTGAGGTTTTACCTATGAGTGTCAAGTCACATCAGTAGTTGAAGTATATGAGGAAATTGGGAGATGAACTCAAGACATACCACAACCAGGAATGGCGATAGGTACCAACATGATCTTGTCAAATGTCCTGTCTGCAGATGATGATGGGCGATTCAGCTTGGATTGAAGTCCTCGTGAACTTATAAAACCTAAAACACTCTGAATATCCACTGTCTCTCTCCATTTCAGGAATCTTTGACGGGTGCTCACAATACCTTGATTAATTTTCCATTGTTCAAACCGATCATCTTGATAAAGAAGCTCCCCCACCATCCAGTGTACATAAAGTTTAGACTCAGGCTTCTGAATCTTCTTAACATTGATCTTGAGAAGTTGAAGCATCCCGTCCACATCGCAGGTTGGCCGTTGGTTATCATCAGCACTAGTGATCTGAAGCTCCGATAGTTGACTTGGGTTAAGTTTTTTGAATTCACTCAACATCCGTCTCGTAAGCTCTCGCCATTCTCGATACATAAGATACGGTTCCTCAAACTTTACTTTCCAGAACAATTGCTGATATGGCTTATTGGTATCGCTAGGATCATCCTCTGCTAAGAATCCTCGTACAACGACACCCTCTATAAATCCATCTCTCCCTGGCCAACCGATTTGTTCAATACTTGAGCACTCGCGTTTCACGTCCTCAACAGTTTCAACCGTCTTCCAAGGTGTAGGATGGAGGCCCCAACGCTTCGCAAAGTGCGCGACATGCTCAGGAGAGTAGGTATAAAGTAAAGGGTGATTGAGATTGAGGCCGTGTAGATTAAGACCTATTTCGTCATCCGGAGTGGGTAGGACATGTTCTTCAAAGGCATCATCGGTAAGTTCAGCGACAGCAGTGACATTGGCCTCCCATAGTTCTGCCGCAAGATCAGCCTTCGTGAGTCCGACAGATCCTAGATGTCGCTCTAGCCATCTTTCTCCCATTCCGGCATGTGAGACTGGATTCTCTTTTGAAGACTTGTTTTCCGCATCTTGCGTTACTAGTTCGGTATCCATAGCATGCTTAGAAGTCACCAATATTTGAGAGCGGGTCAAAGCAGATATAAAGATTATAC
Source organism: Melampsora abietis-canadensis (assembly GCA_002157025.1). Lineage (NCBI taxonomy): Eukaryota > Fungi > Basidiomycota > Pucciniomycetes > Pucciniales > Melampsoraceae > Melampsora > Melampsora abietis-canadensis. The sequence goes on along the minus strand of KZ124325.1, from coordinate 14,134 downwards.
AACCATTTGTCTTCATGGTAAGGTGATATGGGCCTTTTGACTTTAAGGGGAGTGTTTCCCACTATTTATCGTACGTAATTGTAGGCCGAATCCGACGAGAAACATTGTCAGGGTTCTATCCTCTGGTCAATTTTGAATGGCATTGAAGCTCAGCAGTAAAACGACTGACATACTCACCCGTGTCCAGCTAACTTCATCGACATTAAAGAATTTATCATACCCACGTGCAACGATCTGATGACGACCTTGACCGATTGGCAAAGTAAGATTCTCAAGAGTGAATAATCCACGGGCTCTAGTTGGAAATGGACAAGGTTCTTTCCTATAAATATGTTCTAACATTGACCAAGATCTAACTTTGAATCCTCCGATACAATCGTAAAGATGTGATCGAATCAATTTTTTAAGTTGTTGATCATTCGTTTGTTTCTCATCATCCGAATCGATGTTTAGTTTTTCGATTGCTAATGTGAGCGCATCTTCATCGGCCGTCTGAAAGTTCAGCTCGTTGTCTGCATTGCTGATTCCCTTGCCAAAGTTCAAAAGCTGTTCTACAAGTACATCCGTTCGTTTCAGGTCAACCGAGTCAATCGAACGTGCCAAGAGTGAGAGCTGTTTAGTTGAGCTCATTTTCCTCAAGGTGAATTCGGTAGAAGAAATCGATGGAGCGAAAGGAAGTTGTCTAGCGTCAATGCAACTGTCCTGATCTTGTAACCTTGAAGATTGATTTTGTTCGAACTCAGTTTTTCGATTGTGTTCCTTGGTCAAATCCCAAGACTTGATGAGAACGCAAGATTGAGATGAAAGTCAGATTGGAGAAATGTCAAAAAGAACTTTAACTTTGAGATTGTATTGCGATCAAATCAAAGATCCGTCATCGGAGTATGGTCAATGATATCGAAGTAAGCAATGAAGAAATTCATGAAACAGGATTCTTCTAATTTTGACTCAAATTTGAACCGGCGACGCGGAGAGCACTCTCAACACTCACCTTTTCAAAACTACAAACCCTTCCAACAGCCAAGTTATAAGAAGCTATTAATAGGTAGTGCCAGGATATGAATACTCATCACGATGTGCCAACACGTATATTTCCATAGCAAAAGATGAAAAAGTGATAGTTCACAAACCCATCTCATCAACTTCAATTATCTTGTGTATCTGCCTGCAGTTAAGGTTTTCTTCCAAACAACCAAAGATATTCTCTCTATATATATATATGTATGTATCTCAATTTATTTACAAACAGTCCAAAACGAAATCATATCTTAAATCAAAAACAGGTACAATTTAATCATTCGCTTTGAATTAATTATTTGATTATGTATAATAATCTTTTCTAAATGTATATTATTCACTAGATTAATTAGAAAATAAACGAAGATGAACCTTACAAATTATATGTCTTATATCTTGACTTGCTTTTTAAGTAAATGTATAACCTATCTATCTATCTATCTATCCATGCATCAAATATACTCACAAGACACAGAAAAAAAATCAGAAACCAGAAGAAAAAATCAAAACACAAAAATCACATAGAAAAAGAAAGCCAAAAACTAATTGATCATGGGTGTTTTGTATAGATAAAATCATAAACCAGAATAATAACCTCTAGCCACTTCTTTAACATCAACCTCATAGGCTTTCCATCGACCCAAAACTTCTTGCCATATCCCTCTTCTAAGTCCTGGAACGATCGATTTCACCGAAACCAAAAAACTACCACTGATCGGTCTATGATCTGAGATATTCACTTCATATCTTTTATAATTCAAACAAGTGACCATCGGTTTAGATTTGATTTCTTCAGATTGATTACCCATTTCTTGGTTCGTATTCGGAGTTCGATATAAGATTCGATCGCACCATGCTGGTACCCGATTCTTTTCCGATGAATCATACATATGAGTGCCTCTTTTGATACGATACCCAAACAAAGCAAAAACTTCAATTAGCGATCTTTAAAATCTCAAACTCCATTCAAAAGAAAATCAATACTCACGGATCATACTTGTAAGTAGGATGAAAAGTAATAGGAGCTTCTCTAAAACTTTTCAACCTAAATCCAGCATTAAACCGTTTCTCTTTCCTTAGCTGATCATCTTCTAATAATTTCAAATATTCTCCCGATGCAATCGCTCTGATCACTTCTTCTCGACCTCTATCGATTCGATAATTCAAATCTCCATATAAAAAACATATCTCATGATCTGCAATCGCACTCCCATTTCCGCCTCCTACATATGCATTTCCAATCGCTCCTCCAGTACCTGAGGTCGATTCGGGTGGATCTGGAAACCCAGATTTTTCTTCTAGAATATCAATTAGATCTTCGTGCCTTTGTCGGAGATTTTTTTGGCCTGCTGCTAGATGACAGTTAATGAAACAGATCGAGGAGTCATCTACCACAAATCTCGCTATGATCGCACCCTAAATCAATCATCAAAAGGACATCATCAATCTTCATTCTCTCTAAAGAACAAAAGAAGCACAACGGTCAAGGACCGATTAAATGAGCATTACGCGTACCTTATTCCCATACCGGCCTTTCATTCCTGTCTTCACCGTTGTGATGGCAATGTCCCTCATCTTTGCCCTCTCAGAAACTTTTACAAACACGCAAGTGAACAGCTGATGTGATACAAGAATCAATCTAGATCAGACCATATGTTTCGCTTGAAAGCTTGTTTTGGAGACTTACCCCGACCAGGTTTTGCGTGTGAGCCACCACATAAGGTTCATCAGGTGGCATAGCCAATCTCACAGCTGCTACCAGTCGATCATGCCAAAGTCTATAAGATTGAGAAACAGCATCAGAAAGTTTCTCAGCCCCTTTCTTTCGACCACCTAACAAAACTGTCTCTAATCGATCCAACCGAACCAAAAAAACATCAATCAGTTTTTCGTCTCTATCATCATCAAAACAAAAACCAATGACTGAACTGGCTGTAAGTTTCTTGTTATCAAGATCGATCATTTCTTGGAACCCAAAGACAATCACATCTGGACTTTCTTCACTGGACTTCAAAACATCATCCAAAAAGTTCAAATTATCACTCGTGCCTGTCAATTCGCTAGGTTTGCATGCATCGATATTCCATGAACATATCAAGACTCGCATCGGTCGATAAGCACAAAACTCCGATTCTCGTTTTCTCATTTCAGTAGCTGTTTTGACATTCAAGAACATCAGAATCAAACTTGAACGAATGGAAAGTGCGAAATGGGAAGAAGGAGGACGAACCTATCCAGTCTGCACCCATGGTTCCGTCCCATAATTTGACTTTCCAATCTGTACTAGTTGTAGCCACATGAAGTTTACTAGCTTCCTTTTTTGTCGCAGCAGTTCATATTCATTCATTAAAACATCAAGAAGATCCGGATCCACGACCCAAAAGGATAATAGAAACTCATCAATCTCTTTGATATCTGGCCCAGATGAATCAAGAAAACAAAGACTTACATCATCCCACAATAGACTAGGATCCACTACGATTCTGGTGATAGATTCTTTATGCGCTTTCCAAACTTTCAATACCTTCCACCCACCACCACCACTACCGGCTTCATCTTGTTGCTTCTCACAAGTATCATAGACATACACATTACCTGTCCTGAAGCCTGCCCAAAGATATTTTGTAACACCTTCAAGGGCAGTGATTTGATAATTTGAGATCTTGATGAGCTTTTTGAATCCAACCCCTCCATTCTTCTCCTCTTTATTATTCCAAATCGAAACATGACCAGTCTCGTGACCAAGGTAGACGATTGATGGGGTTGAAGGTATTACTGCTCCAGCGGTCACAGCTCCAATGACTGTCCCATTATCAGGAATACTCAATGGCCTGGGTGTAACGGTCCACGCTTGAGTAGGATCAGGATCATAAACTCTGATACTTGGACTACGTTGTGCCAAGGTTGAAGCTGATTTAGATCCAGAAGGTCCAGAAGAGGTCCAAAGCTGATGACTTAACATTGCAGCAAAATTAGTTTTATCTGCAACCCTTTGAGCTCTCGCCGTTCCTGAAATCTTCACTCCAATCTTGGGACTGATCGGATTTGTCCAGATTTGCACTTTTGCCGTTTCGTCCAATGTACACATCCCTCCAAACTTACATCTAAAGATTCCAATGATAGATGCAGAGTGTAGAGAGGCTTTTGAATCTATCATCCGTCGTTCGAAACAATCATATTCAAACAATTGCCCATCTTTCGCTCCACACCAGACATATCGACATGCGTTCCCTCCCAGTTTTTCATCTCCAAAACTATTGCACGCTTTGAATTCCAGAGCGGTGATTTTGACGTCTTGTAAACTACTGACTGAATTCTCACAATCTCCAGTTAAACTATTCCAAAGTTTGAATTGATGATGTCCAGTACAAAGATAACGTCCTCGAATTGCAAAACTCGTGAATTGCGAGCCAATCGAGATCGCAACGTGAGGATTGAGGAAAGGTGGCCTGCGATTTGCAAAGGTAGCATCTGGCATCTCATCTGCTCTGAGATGTGTCGCCAAGGTGATATGATCCTCATCCATTGCAGCAGCATTTCCGGTACTACTGGAGACTGATCCATCTGGTCCAACACTCACACTGCCATTCCTCGTAGCACGAGAGGCTGCGCTTAACTCAGTGGGTTGACGCATATTTCCAGTGGAAGCCACAATCGGCCCGTCATCATAATCGTATTCATCAGAATCATATCCAGTTGATTTTGAAGACTGTTTTCGAATCAATACAGGCGCGCTCATCGGTACATTGCGGGTCGGAGGCGGTCTGACGGCGACAAGTGGTACACCCGATGTCTTCTCAGACTGTTTTCGAGGCTGAATAAGGCTAGAATGATATGTACCCTCGGGAGCTTGATAAACCAAGCGTTCATCGGCCCATTCTCTGGGACCAACTGGTGCATGTGCTCTTGGTATCCGATCAGGAAGAGAAGGAGGAGGGCCCACAGATGGAAGTTGATATAGAGCTGTTGAGTGTGAGCCAGGCTTACTACTGGGCAATGGTGGATGCGGCAACTGACGGGAAGGTGGATTACGGTGGTTGAGGTTTGAATGTGAACTAGATGAAGACAGGCTACGTGGACGAGGTGGTGGTACAGGAGCTGGTTGATGAGAAGATATTTGTTTTGATGGTGGTCTAGGTGAGGTTGAGAATGATATACGTCGAGGGTTAGATGGGTCGTAATGATTAGCGGGTGAGTTGAAAGGTATTGAGGGTTTCCGTGAGGGTAATCGGGGTGGATGTGGAGCTCGATGCTGAAACACTTCGTCCACTGCCGTGGGGCTGTGACCAGTGGGGAAAGGCATTGGCATCATGATGATCGAAGGAGGAGGACGAGCGGGTACAGCCGGAGGTGGAGAAGTAGAAGCATTCTTGGAGATGGGGTGAAATGGGCTAGATGTGAGCGTCGGAGATAAAGGCGATTGTGGTATGGTGGTATAGCGATGACCAAAGGCTGGGTCTTCAGCCGTGTGAGGTTGAGATGCTTTAGAATTGATGTTCTGTGGGTAATGAGATTCTATAGGTGGTGCGGAACGAGGGATCACCAAAGGTACTTGATTAGGCATTCTCGCCGATCTTGGAGAATTCACAGAATGGAGACGACTTTGTCGCTGGGGCGGTTGATCATCAACAAGTTCGAGTGAAGTAGGCCATGGTGGTCGAGGTCGCGGAGCAACTGGAGGAGGTGACTGAGATTTTAATCGGCTGGAAAGTTGAGATGTAGGCCCTGAGGATTGAGAGTCGACATTCCTAGCACTGAATTAGTTGGAGTCAAGAGATTGTTGAGGGAAACAAGATAGTGATGTCAGCTTCTGTAGCAATAAAGTATAAACAAAATCAACAAGGAAAAATGACCTAGAAAGACGAGGTTTGCTGAGCTCTGCAGGATTTTTGGGAGTGTTTATTGGATTGAGATCCTGGCTGAACTTTTGTGAAGAAGGGCCGGGATTTAAGTTGAATGGAGTCGAGTTAGGAGTATGCGGCTTGGGGGACAGAGGAAGGCTAGGATACTGAGGAGGTGAAGGACTAGATCGGGTATTGGATGCTAGAGGTGGGGGTGGAGGTGGTCGTTTTTTGAGGATGATTGGAGGGGCCTGAGAAGTGAGTTCAGGTGAAGTGATAGTTGTTGGTTGTCTTGGTTCATGAAATGTACTTGGTTTTGCTCGAGGTTTTGGAGCCACCGCGGGAAGAATTGAAGCGTGACTAGGAGAAGAGGTCAAAGGAATCGATCTGTCTTGATATAGATGGGTAGTTGGAGTGATAGGTTCTGACTGATTAGTGGAATGAAATGATTGATCTGATGATGATTGATGTCGAGCTGGTAAAGGAGGTGGTAAGTTGAAGATTTGACTTCTGGGTGTTAGAGATGCAGGATGTTGATTGATTGGTTGATGAAGATGATGATGATAGTGAGGTTGATCATATGAATGAGATATTTGATGATGATGATGATGAGATTGAGATGATTCTATATCGATTGGGATTGAATGCAAAGGTTTTGAAGATGAAGGTAAGATGGATGATGATGATGATGATGATGGATTAGTTTGATTTTGATGTGATAATGATTCAAATCTGTTTTTAAGTTCTTTAACTGGATTGGATGTGAGATTGAGATTGATATTATTATTAGGATTATTGTTCTTGTTTGTTGTTGTTGTTGTTGTTGGTGGTGGTGAAGATGATTGCATTGAGATTGATGGGGATTGATGGATTGATGAGATTGAAAAAGTGTAATTCAAAAGAAAAGAAGAAGGTAATCAGATTCAGATAGAGAGTAGGTAGGTAGGTGAATGCTGAATGCTGAATAAAAATTGGTTTATGTAGTGGTTTGATTGGATTGGTTATGTAATGGTTTGATGGGTTAGGCTTACACAACATAGTGGTAGTACAACACCTTTCTTGATCACTTCACTTCAAAAACATTTGGATGATGGATCTGTCAATTCAATCAGATTTCTTTCATCATCTCTCATCATCACCTAACATCCATCAATTCATCAATTCATCAATTCATCAATTCATCAATCATCGCAAACTGACTGGCTTCATTCAACTCGGTCGACATCACTTCAGAATACATTATACATCACATACATAGTACATACTCAACTCGATACCATTCACTCGCTCTGGAAACCACCAACTCGATACCATTCAACTCAACTCACCTCACCATATCATAAATAGATTATCCCTACATACAACACTTCACTCACACCTTCTCAGTTGCTCTGTTCATAGCCACTCGACTCATAACCCATATAACCCATGAGTGTCCTACCTTTTCCTCTCTAGGGACATTCCATAATCACCTGGACAACACAGCCTAGAAATTGAATGGTCTACATAATCTCCAACAAAGATGTCTCTTTCAAAAATCTACATTCTCTAGTTCAAAATCCAAAAAAACCTTTGTGTAACTATGTATGTAGAAAGTTACATAGTTTCTGATCCAGTCTTGATCCAAACTTAACTTAATCTCAGATTGAGTGAGTCTCAGAATGATCTCAGTAGTTTGTGTGTCTTCTTTAGGTTTTGGTTGCAATTGATGTCACAATTCAAAATTGGTAAAAAAAAGCTCTATGTATCTATCGGATTTCATCATCTTGGCTTGGATTTCAGGCAGTAAAAGTTTGAGTCAAGGTTATGAGCTGAAGATTGAGTCTGTGTGGGGTGCAACTCAGAAGTGGTCTTTTTGCAGATTCATGTTGGATTTAGGTATTCAAAGTGAACAAGTTTCATGAGACGGTCTTTGATGGGTTTGATGGATTTGAGACTGACAGACATATGATGATCTGTGTGACTGACTAACTCCACTCATCAATCCCTTTGATGCATACATTCAGGTTGGTAATCTTGTGAGCAATCTCTGGCAATTTTGGTTGTCATGATCCATTAAACCAAAAGTAGATAGCACCGCTCTCCAATGTGCTTGTTCATGGGGTGGGAAACTGGAACAGCACAATCTTGCTTGCAAGGTGTGCCACATAACAAGCTGGGGTTTGCGCTTGGTGTCAAAATCAATCAACCCAATACATAGTCGAGCTTAACTTCATGTGTCGTATGAATCTGAGACTTGCAGCTGCCGTATAAGTATAGATGTACCAAGATTTTGCCCATCACCCGAGATGCAGGTACCATAGGTCTCAATTGACCAAGCCTGATTACTCGGTAAATCTCAAGCTAATTTCTACGCAGTTTGGATTAGGTCAAAATTTTTGACTCTCATTCATGTGTATCATTATCCTACTGTGGTAAACAAGAGTACAGGTGCATGGCGTTTTCGATTCACAAAGAGACAGTTATTTAGTTTTGAGTCGAAGATGTAATTCTCAAGCCGAGCGTTCAACACTGTGTCTGCTCCTGGCTCCCGAACGATAATCAAAGTATAATAGAAACCAGACTTTGATCACTAGGTTTAGATTTACAAGGGTTCATCCCTGGAAATGGCACAGCATAAGGAAATCAGAATCATTGCTGATGATCTTCGAGGAATGGTTGGGGTAGGATGATGGTGACTTACGTAGACAAGTCGGAAGACGTCGTTGAGCACAAAGTAAGTAGTACCCTCTTGTACCAAGTGAAAGGCTTGAGAGAACTTCAAAGAGTTACCTTCCTCGTCAACCTAGATCAAAGAGATCTTAGTTCAACAAGCTTGCGGGTGGAATTGGGATTGAAGAAAGTAGTGACTGACTGTCAAGGTACCAGTGACCAAGACAAGGAGACTAGGATGGCCGGGATGTGAAGGTTGGGCATCAAGGGTTTGGACTGTGTGGGTTACTTTGGCGAATGGCAATGCTTGTAGCTTCTCGACTATGTTATTGGCTCCGGCATACTCGGCAGCCTCAAAGGTCAACATCGAGTGTTCGCGCTGCGAAACCAAAGGACAAAGAAATAATAAGTATATCAGATTGGATATCCCGTGAGCTGCATCGCATGCTCGTTGATGATGCGTGTGGATTGGATTACGTACATATAGGGAGCCGAGTTGGCTGCGGTCTGAGTCGCTGTTTGTGAAAGCAAAGGCATGTATCCAAGTTCGGCGACGCGGAAAAACTGACAAAAGATAGACCCGCACTCACAATTTCTCGTAGCTTCAAGATAGCGGAAAAGAACGAAGAATATCAATGTTCAATCAGTACAAATCCTTTTGAATCAAACGAAAAAAGTAGCTTTGATGGAGCACTCTTGATCGCGATGATGTAATTAAAATACTCACTAAAAACGAACGAACTAAATTGAGGTAGAAGGATGATGGGCGAGAGGATTTGTCAGTGGATAATCGCGAGACAAATGATCGTTGGATTGGTTTGAGATCTAAATGAAGACTGACTTGGGTCGCGATTTCGGATGGGCTAGACATGATTGAAGTGCTTTTGAAGGGAAGGCAAGATGAGAAGGTTGAAAGTCAAGCTCTACAAAACAAACACAAAGGTCAAACGACTTGGATTAATACGTCTCCTAAACCACCGCATAGGTGCATACATTTGAACTTCATCCAGTTTATCCATGGAGAAGTTCAAGTGAGACAAAGATTCTGGATCAGAAGAGGAGGAGAAACGTACTAATTATTTTGCACTGGATATCAATTCGGTTCGAGTATATCTGTGTTCTAAAGCTTTGTCGTTGGTGGATTGAGTGGTCTCGTTGATCGAGAGGCGATGGAAATCAAAGTTTTGCAAGACTGTATGCTGAAATGCCCCGAGTGATGAAAGATCCCCGAAACGGACTTTACGATAAGTCCACATATTCAACAATCCCAGCAGATGCTCAGATGGTTCATTCGAAACAAGAGCTTGAGCAAAGCAGTGCATAGATAAATATTCATAGTTCCAACCAGACACTATCTCAGCTGAAGAACATTTGTGTAGACCTCAACCTCACAAGGCTCCCTTCATCCTGTGTTACTGAGACCAGTGAGCGCAGGCTCTCAAATATCAATGGAGTTGGAATGTGGTTGAGAGGGCCTTGAAGCAAGCAACTGCATATCTCAAAACATGAGCTTAGACGTGAGAGAATTTCCTTATATAACTATAGATAGATATGGTGATCAGAGGGCGGAATCTCTGGGAACAAGTAGTCTATCCCCATCATGATGTAAAAATTGCTCAATACATCGTGTAGGTTTTTGTGTAGCACGTCGACGTGCACACACGAAG
>KZ124322.1:0-10761 GCA_002157025.1 Melampsora abietis-canadensis | reverse complement strand
GTTCTGTTCGAGAGGCTGAATAATAGGCCTCTCGATCAACATTTTTTTTGTGCTCACATCTCCTCTCTTTCAATACTTGTTTCATTCAATACATACACTTTTTTGTCATCTTTTAATTATGTTTCCTTACTTTCCTTAAATGCTATTCTATGGTTTAAGATATGAAATGTTTGCTGCTGCGAACCTGCGATCAATGATGCGTTTCAATACTTGTTTCTTTCAATACATACACTTTTTTGTCATCTTTTAATTATGTTTCCTTACTTTCCTTAAATGCTATTCTATGGTTTAAGATATGAAATGTTTGCTGCTGCGAACCTGCGATCAATGATGCGATCACCACCGAGAGTCTTTCCTCGCTCTCGTAACCGTAACCAATTGCAATCCCTACGCGTCCAGAGGGTGTTATAGTATTCCCTCTCGTATGTATAAAAAGGGTTCGTGTCGTGGAATGTGTGCTCACGTACTTCATAAAATTCTACACACCTTAATTGTGTATATTCTTCAATCTTTGATTTTGTCTAAAATTCATCTACATTCTCTTATATTCCATTCAAGCTCTTCTACAATCTTATATTCCATTCACGCGATATACACCCATTCTAATGTTTGAATTTGTATGTGACGAAGTCTCGCTTTGGGGTGTTAGAGATGCTATGACTTGCGAAGAAGGTGAGTGATCACAGTTATCACATTGGTGGATTCATTCCCTTGCTGATTTAGACCGTGTACAGAGTGTTGGATCTGCAAGGACTACAGTCATAGTCAATTGAGCCCCCGGTCAATTCGTTACTTGCGACGCCAACGTACTTCCAAATTAGCTCCGCATTCCGACGCCAGCAGTGCAGTATCAAACCACAGCGGACCGCGTTTCAAGTTTTCACATCATGCACTACAACAACGTAAGCAAAGACGAATTAAAAAAAAACAAGATGAGATTAGACAGTGCAAGATGAACAAGTTGAGGCACGAGATGAAGATTCTTACCCAGAAGCAACGTCGAGCAGAATTTCGATCACTGCGTGAAGCTCTTTACATGGTGGCCACTTACACAGGTCCCTACCTCATGAACGAGGGCGATAAGAAGAAGGCAGCCCTCTTCTTGCGCAAACACGGCTTTGGGTCCGTTTTCATCAGCGACTGGGCGAGTGATGTGAGATGGGAGTGGCTTCAACGTTGTGTTTATATGTTTCATACGTCTGAATAGCTTCTTTTTTGACATCTTTTTTGATTGTTTAACTTTTTCTCGATTTGTAAACTTTTGCGCCAATTGTTTGTATATATTACTTTGTACCGTACATATTCAAGATCGAATAATAGTAGTAAACTACACAATTTGACACAACAGCCACATTCAAGAAAGAGAGGGAGGAGCCCATCAACAGACAGAGACAGAAAAAGACAAAAGAATGTTGAGACAGAGACAGAAAAAGACAAAAGAATGTGAAATGAAGAGATCATAGAGGCCAAGAATGCGAGTTAAAAAACTTGCAAAAAAAAGATATATCACATGCCATCATCATCTGCGTCAGTGGATCTATTGTTCCACAGATGCTCAATCAAGTCATTACGGACAGCATAGTGTGCATCAGTCGAGCGATAAGCGCTACGCTGCTGCATAAAGGTGGCTGTTATACCAGAAGGCCTTTGAAGACGCGGTGGGAGGATTACTTCCTCTTGGAAAACCAAATCGCCCTGATCCTCGATACACATGTTGTGCAAGATGATGCACGTGTTCATGATCAGCGCCAGAGAAGCAGGCTGCCACATTCGTGCAGCACCCTTGACTACACTCCACCGGGCTTGCAATACACCAAAGGCCCGCTCGACGTCCTTCCGCGTAGCCTCCTGTAATTTGGCGAAATGCTGTGGAATACGGAGTTGGTTAGATGTGTGAAGTAACATTGGAGTTTCAGAAGAGCGGCGAAAGGGGACATACCTTCAATTTGGGTGTCGCAGGTGCACTGTAAGATTGAATCAAAGTAGAGTACCTCGGATATATACCATCGGCAAGGTAATAGCCAGTGGTGTAATGATTTCCGTTGAGCTCGAAGTTACAAGGAGGGGCGATTCCTTGTGATAGTTCACTGAACAGCGTGGATCGTTCCAAGACATTAATATCGTTCATTGCACCAGGGAGACCGAAAAATGAATGCCAAATCCAAAGATTTTGGGTGGCCACTACTTCAAGAACCAAAGTAGGTCGGCCCGATCTTCCTGCATAATGGCCTTGGAGAGCCTTGGGACAATTTTTCCACTCCCAATGCATACAATCCAAAGAGCCCAGCATGCCAGGGAAACCTCTGGCGGAGTTGTCGGACAGAATCTTACGCACATCGGCTGCGTTCGGGCGGCGCTGGTATTCAGGTCCGAAAATCTGGATTATGCCGCTACAAAAGCGAGTGAGGCATTCGATGGCCGTAGATTCGCCGATGCGCAAGTATTCGTCTTNTCTTGCGCATCAGCGGCGGTGCCATAAGCAAGCTGCCTAATAGCAGCAGTGCACTTCTGATACGGTGATAAACCGACAACACCTACACAACATTAAAAGGGGTCAGTAAGGACTGACTAATGTAAACGGAAAGTGGGAACGCTTACCCAAGGCATCAGCCCTTTGCGTGAAGTAAACGTTGTGCTCCCCTAACGCGTCAACGAGGCGAATGAACATGGAGCGGCTCATCCGAAATCGACGGCGAAAAAGCCCTTCCCCATAGACCGGGGTTGGACCGAAATAGTCGTTCATCAATCTCGCGTGGCCATCTTGCGGATTTCGACGTAGGTTAGGTGAGCGGCCGGGATGAGAACCACCAGGCCCTTGCGGCTCTTCTAATAGTGAGAGCGTGTTTAACATGTCGGCATTGTAACTCGACAGCGAAGACATGAACTGGTTACGAAGCGTAGCGGCCATTTGGAATCTGGCAAGAAACTCGACTAATTGGGCATTCATGATGGAGGGTTTGAAGCAGTTGGACAGTGGTATATAAAAGAAAATGTATAAGACAAGGAAAGGACGTTTGAAAACCTGTGAAAAGAGGTGATATGGACAATTGCAGTGGAATAGGATGGACAAGGGGTAAAAGTTGATTTCAAAAAGGAAGCATATATATATCCTTTCAAAATGAATGCACGGGTATCATATCGGGCCAATCAAAAGGTATCATCTATACCCTTGCATATACTTGTTTAAAGCAGGCAACAATTCCGCTGTCAGGTAGCGGGTTAATGATATGCTACGTGCTGTGCTGTGAGTGCACCACAAGGAAGGTTTTCATTTGCCATTCGAGGGTATAATTCGATCATTCGATCATATTTGAGGCGATCAACCTAGTAGTACATACAAAGGCCATTCCTACATGCACATGTTGCGCCCTTCTGGGAAGGATAGGACAGGGGTACAACCTCAAGTGTACCTCCAATGGGAATAGCGTCCCGAGCGCTTGGGCGCGCTGGACGAGCTGTCGCTGTAAACCAAATACAGCCCGTTGTATTTTTTCGGCCGAGGAAAATACAGACCTGTAATTGTTTTTCAGACTCAGACGCATTGGAGATGCTCTGACTAATAGATGTTTTCTAATTGTTTGATTACTAATTCAATGCTTTAGATGTTTAATGTTTGATGATTCAATGATTGGTTATTTCATTTAATTATTAATTGAGATGATGATGGTGAGATGAGATGATGAAGTGATGCAATGATGCTGAGAGGATGATTACTAATTTAATTATTGATGACCTCATGAGTTTTAATTTAATCATTTGATTCCTTTCTAATTAGTTCATTTGATCCATTGTTAATTTAACTCATTTGATTTAACTAGTTTTGATTCTTAATTAACTTAATTTTGAGTGAACTTCTTTAATTTGAATTGATTTCTCAACTTGAGATGCTTCCTCCCATGTTCTCCTTTGTTGCTAATTGTTTTTAAATTCGAGTTTGGCCATACTTTCACTAATCCTTCCATCCAAACACATCAGTAAGTACCTTTCCTCCCTCTTCCCATATTCCATTTGATAAATCACTAATTTTAATTATCTAATGCTTTAATTTTCAATTTCTTTCTTTAATTTAGTTGTAATTTGGAATCTTCTTTTACTTTCTAATTAAATTTCAATTAATGTTTATAATTCCTTTACTCTGCATTTAATTTTAATCTTCAATTAATTTGATTCTTCTTGGTCTTAAATTCTTTCAATTTTAACTTCTTCAATTTGTAAGCTTCTAGACTTGTAAGATATGAGCTGGTGATGTAATTTTGATTGGCAATTGGGATGATTAAATGAAGAATAATCCACTGAATGCTTTGAGCCTTGAACTTGAGCCCTGATTCCAATAGGATAATCCACCAGTACATTTAAACCTTGATATATTGAGATTTGCTCACCACAACGGCACTTGTGACTTGGCCATTTCTATTAAAGCAACTTATTGATCTTTTCTTTCCTTCAATCAACTTCATCCCTCCTCACCTTCCTTTTTACCTTTTCACCAAATCCTCAAGTTCCAATGGTTTTTTGGTGTGGAGTTTTCAACATCTGGTGAGCTCTTAATCCACATCTCTTCATCCTGAGATTCAGATCCAATCTCTTCTCAATAACTTTGATAACCTTATCACTACCCATCATAAAGTCATCTTCTCATGTGTTTGAAGCACCATCATTCTTCACTGTGTATCATTATTGATCTTGACTTGAGCCTGTTTGTATTTTGTGAAATTGAAAAGGTACAATCGGACGTAAAATAGCTCAATTGATCCTTGGACTCCAAATGCGCAATCAGCAGGATTCCTATATATGAGAAGCATGGTCTGAAGGTTGATCTGTATTAAAGAGGCTGTGAATTTTGTTGTCAGTAATGATTGTTGATTTGACTACGAGAGACCTCAAAGAACAATGTCTTTGGGTTTTTAGGTCAAATATTTCATTTCATATTGGATTGTTCCAAGTGTGGTATTAAAAACCACCTGTTGTATTTATTGATCAATTTCTATGCTAATGGTTATCATTATCCTGGATGATTTTGTTAAGTATACTGCAATGATATAAAAATTGCTGCTTGTTCTATCAAAATCCACCTTGTTTTACAAGTAATGAGTGTATTTCTTGTGTTGGATTGATGACCACCCAAACCAATAAAAACACAGAACTGCTCAATTCTTGATTGACCATCTGCTGGCCCTTGTTGACGGCCTATAGGCTGTATAACTTCTGGCTACAGACCGTCCTTCAAAGATGGTCTACAGGCCAACTATGCATCCTGGTTGCATGGGTCTTCAAAACATTACAACAAGCCGTGCTGCTGGCAATACGGCCAGACACAGTGTCCACCTACATAATAGAACACACAGGGTTAGAATATCAAACAGAAGAATAATAAAAGATAAGATATAAAAATACTTACCTTTTCAAGAGCTACTGCCACCAAATCATCCTTCTCACAAGCTTCACCTGAAATTTCACCTGAACTTTCATCCTTTTCCTCCTCCTCCTCATCATCATCTACACCATCAGGCTTTTCTGGTAATCCAATCTTGTTCTTGTTGTTGGATTCAGGCTCATACTCAACATCCTCCTCACCATTGTTAACCTCAATACCTGGAACTGGAAGAGCAACACCATGAGGAGTGGATGGCTTCTTTGATCCTACCTTTTGACCAAGAGCCTTAAGCCTGTGTCCATAAATGAGGTTGAGTTTGTGTGCAAAGCATCAAATTTGGTGAGTCAAGGCATCCCAAGAAGCCGGATCTTCAGCTTCCAAGAACATGGACTTGAGTTCTGACGGCATTGGTCCATTATTACCCCCGCTTTCTGTTGTTTGGGCTATCATGTGAGTAACATGAAAGTGGAGCAAGTTCAGAAACAAAGAAATCAAAAGAAATCAAAAGAAATCAATCTAAGGGAATGACTAGAAATAAAAAAAGAAACTTGAAATTGGGTGAAAAATATGATACACTTATCTTTTTGTGAAGTCCGTGTTTAATCCAGAAATGACCAACTGGTTGTGCCAAAAGAACCCCAAAATGTTGCCAACTGACCAACTCCAATGTGAGATGTGTCAATTGATACTCCCAGTTTATGTTGATGAAGTTGGCTGTTGCTCCAACAAAGGCATATCTGTTACCTTTTGTAGTCCAAACATTGTGGACTAGGCAAAACTTGCCTTGGTTGTCATATGTACATCAAAGATGGAGTAAGCTTTTGTTTCATTAATGACTGTATGTAGTTAAGGGATATTTGACTTACTTTCAATCTATTGATTTCCTTATTGTGCAAGGCTACAAATAGTTTGACCAATTTTTTGACAGCCCAACAAGTTGATCAAACTTTAGCTCCTCCATTAACGGTGTAGAAGGCAGATCAAAGGGCAACATCTTCAAAACAAGCCAAAGGGAGTGCATGTTGTACTATCCAGATCACTAATATCATGTTTAAGAGATCAACTGAGAAGGTTGGTCCAGATACAAAAGAATCAAGGTGGTATTGGCAAGTTTTTTTTGCTTGTCCAACTTTTTGAGATGGCTGAGAGGAAGTCCAACACCTGGGGCTATGGCTTGATCACGTTCCTTGCACAATGGACGGGTTTCATTACCATCCTGGTGGCCCCAAAGGCTGTGATACAACATTGGCTGTTTTTTATAGTGGTTATTCCACCAGCAACATTTGTATGAAAGGCCCTAGATGAAAAAAGAGAAAAAAGATTCAAATGTTAGCCATGCTATGACAGGCAAGTTGAAGATAAACAAAAAGATAAAACTGAAGAAAAAAACGGAAATCAAGGACTATCAGGATGAAACGTACGTTGGGAGGGTAGAAATACTTAAGCAGATCCTTTCCATTTAGCAATTGGATTTCATTATAACCAACCTGCTGCTCCAAAAACTCAATTTCAGAATCTTGAGACAAGTCTACATTGGCAGGGATTTTAAAGGGCTAACAAAAGATAAAGAAAAGAGTGAAAGAGGCAAAGGGTTAAATAGACAGGAGAAAATGTAAAAAAATGAACAAAAATTTGATTACATAAAATTTGTGAAGGTAAGCTTACATCCCCATGGGCTTTCTTCAATTTTTGAGGTGAATGGGGGCCAACCAATGAGGTTGGTGATGCAGACCTGGCTTGTTTTCTAGTGGACAAAAGAGTCTAAAAATTGAAGAAAACAACAAAGAAAATCATTAGTTACAACATTAATCAATGTATCACACAAATGTGAAACTCACCTTTCCATTTCAAGTTTGTTTGGTTTTGTTTTGTTTTGCCAAACCTATCTTAGTTTTTTCACTAGGTGTCTTGGTTTTACTATTAGTAGTGGTCGGAGGTCAAGGTGAGGCAGTCCAATGAGCAAGAGGGCCAGGTGTATCTTCAGGGGTTGTTGAAACAGTGAGAGCCAAACACGAGTCTTTTGGAGGAATGATAAAGCCTGGCTGAGGGCAAGACGGAATCGGTGGTCAAAGGCTTTGTTTGGTTGGAGGTGTGCTTGGAACATGAAGACAACTTTTAGAGAAAGTTTGTGAGGAAGTTTTTGATGACACCATGATGAAAAGACAAAGACAAGACAAGTTGTTATTAAACGTTGGGTAATTTGAATATTGATGGATACAGGTCAAAAAGGTAGGAAATATGACTCACCTTATAAGGACTTGAGCTAGAGTTAACCACAGCTTGACCATTTTTGAATACAAAGTTGTTTGAAAACGCCCCATACCAATGCTATCCATGTTGGCTCTGGTGTATGGTGTGGCGCAAAGGCCTGAGATCAAATCGGGTGACATTGTTGAACTTGAGTTGAGGGAAAGTCAAATACCCTGTACCCACTATGTTTGCTCTGCTATATGGCGGAGTAAGACCTCCTGGGCCCGGTATTGGAGTGATTGCTCCGCTATGAAAATAACCGGCCCTCCATTGCGGTGCGCGGGGTCCGCTATGTATCTTGAAGCCCGTGTTGCACGCAAAAATCGCTGCGACATCGCTCCGCCATTGCTATAAATGGGGGAGCGGTTTGGGTATTGGCTTAATGCATCCAGGAATGAGTGTGGGAGATATCACTGAACACTCCAAGGATTTTGCCTGTTCCAACCATACCTTTTGTATTTGAACTATCATATATTCACTCATTTCCCCCCACTTTTTGGTCACATTACTGAGTTCATCAGCCTTTCTTACTCAATCATTATTGTGTTTTGTAAAATCCCCTTGTATGTCTCAGATTATTTATGGAGTATCAACCAAGGCAAGTTTGAGACAATATTTGTATCATTGCACTGGAGAAATGTTCAGGGTAGAAACCGGCTTTGTACATCTGAACAATAAACTCTCAAATCTTGGCTTGTCTTGGGACACTTGGTCAAAAGTGTTTGTATGCGGATACCAAGATAATGAAATCCTTTCGAGTTGTAACACTAAACTTTCAGGTTGGAATTCCAAACCAAACTTGACTTATCTACAAATCCACAAATCTGTCAAAAACAATCAAATCTCATCAAGCCTGATAATTTCATAATAAAAACTTTGTGCCTGTTTCAGGTGTCTCCACAGTTACTATTCAGCGTAATTCAAGATTCCGAGAGAAGTAGAGGAGAAAAAATGTAATAAGTCTAAAAGTTTCAATTGAAATGCATCAAATCAAACATAAGCGTACCGATTCAAGATTTTCCAGTAGCCTTTGACCCACTGGCACCGTCATCACGTTTAGCGCTTATAGGCTCAATCCTGACTTCAAAGGTATGTCCATGGTCTTTATCCCAGGTGGTATCTCTCTTGAAGTCAAATCGGTCAAGATTCATCCATTTCCCTTGGGCTTCTGCCGTAATGACATGCTGAGAGGTTGAATAACCTGAAGGCTTGGTGAAATCTTTGAACTTAATTCGATATTCTGCGTGAGCGCCATGCTCTAAATAAAATTTGGGTACAGTTGGCCGCTTTTGCGCGTCCATATCCCATTGAATCAAAAACTCCCCAATTTCCTTTGGTTCATGACCTAAGAAAATTTCTTTATATCCAGCGGTTATGATTGCGTTTATTAAAACTGAGATGGTGATCAATAAGCTTCCAAACAATTTCCTTGAATGTAACATCTTTCTTGAGGTCTATTTATAAAAATGAATTCATTGTTCATGGCTCAAAATTCTGATTTACTCTGATCAAGGAAGCAATAAAACCATACTCACATTTTAAGCTCAAAGATCACGAGAACCCTGTGTTGAAGAGGGATACTGTAAAAATTCCTTCAGGTAAAGTCTTTAAATTACTGCAAAATTCCAAAAAAACACTCGAGTCTCAAGAGCGATGAAGTACTCACAGAAAATAATGAGGAAAGCAGAAGTCTACAGATCCGATGGATTGATGAGTTTGTCCAGAACATCAATGCGAAGAGGGTATCCAATTTTATAGGAAAATTTCCACTGCCCTGGCTAGGTGTCCACCGTCACGGAGTGCAGTGGCAATCCGTCAGACACCGGAGCCCATCAATCTCCGAACCTAGCGAGTTGAAAGCGTTTCTTTCGAACACTAAAGACAGAGAATTCAGACTCCTCGACAGCATCGATCACTCTAAAACGAGGCCAATTGTGGGATCATGGCGAAGCTCGGTTGCACCATGATAGGTTTATTGTTGAATTGGATGTTTGATCAACTTGATGAGACGGGATAAGTCAAACTAAGAGATACCGGACTTTACCGCAAACCCATGATATTCATTGCGGTTATTTGATTGAACGCAGATCTTCACTATAGCCCTTATCATAGCACGGAAGCTTCCCAAATCGCGCAAACCGTGGGGAGACTGATAGGTCAAACCTGACAGGATTGAACTAAAATCTATTGGAAACTTTCCGATCAGTTGAGAGTTGCCTTCTGGGTTTCAATCTTTATTCTTCAAAATCTGAGAAGACTGTTGATTCCAAATTCTTGAAGTCGTCAAGTTGAGCGTGAAGGATTTGCGCAGGTGAACAAAGCTTTTTAGCCACCGGTGTACCTAGCACCGGGTACGAAGAGACAAGTCAGAAAGATCTCAATAATAGAGTGACAAGTCTGAACAAATTATGTATACCGAAACAAGTCGGAAATTGTCAAATTAGAAAAGAATTCTAGCCTAAGAGGAAAGGCATGGATGATTTTTGACGAAACAAACAGAATCCCCTGAGAAAGAAATCCCTCACACTTCAAGCTTCACGGATCAAGGTGTATCGAAAAGAGAAACGTAGTGGAAGGGATTGAAACACAATAAAAGAACTCTCTGGTTCCAACTTAACTAAGTCCTTCTCCCAGTCAGACACTTTTTACTCGCAAGCTCGGGTGTCTGGGAGAAGGACTTAAGAGAGCCCTGCGAGAACGGGACTTGTGTTAAGTTAGTCTCCTGTCTAAACCAAGAGATAGGGTGAGTTAGGCTGAGCGCTCAGCCGTACCCCTGGTTCTTAGCAGCATCCAACTATACATACCACAGTGTCCGTGGACGCTACCACCTGAAACCACTATGTAAGCACAAGCATTCCAAACCGCCACATCGGCACTGAACTACGAGTACTACCACGATTATGGCATGACAAGAATCAGCTCCGATTGCAGCCAGGAGGCATGGCAGCAGCGGAAGTAGCGATACATAGCAGCAGCCTCTGCTTCGTGGGATATCTCCGCAAAATTACGGTCTTTCCATAAAAGCTTGGCCCAAAAGCTTTCAAGAGTTAAAGTGGTATTTGCCGTTCTAAGAAAGATTGCTTTTTTTGAAGAAAGTCGTCGCCGCAGCGAGCCAAAACCCGGGAGAAATCTCCCTT
>KZ124321.1:1131-16523 GCA_002157025.1 Melampsora abietis-canadensis | reverse complement strand
ACCACTTTCCTTGAGCAAAGTGCCTCATTTGAGCTATTGTAAATCAAGGTCTTATTATGACTTAGTAAGTCAGACCCACCACACACACTTGACCCCTTTGACATCAGATGATCTTGGAAGCCAATTTTCCCACAATCTACAAGTGGTGAAGAATGAAACCACTCTGAGGTCACACAGAAAATCTTGAAGAAGCTCTTCTCAATTTTCTATGAGCTTGCACAATGTTTAGAACCCCCACAATGGGATTTTGAGCATTTTTGCTCAAAATTCCTGCTGGTCTCAGGCCAAACTTGGGGACTATGTCATAAGGCCCTCTTCAAGGGCAAGGCAAACAGGCTTGTGAGGGGCTTTGTTAAACTTAGTGAATTTTCCTTCTCAGGTTTGCTGGTAAACACTTCCGTACCAACATCATGGCCCTAAGCAATTTCCAGGCAGATGAACATGGTGCACCAATACCATATACCATATAATCCAATTAAAAGCAGCTTTTGTCTAACTCACTTTAACTGCAGACAAACCCCAGCTAACTCAAGCTGAAAATGACTTCCAATTTACACATATGATCATTCACATTAGCTTAACCACTGATCAAATCTTTGGGCTTTGGAAACACTGCAGAAAAACTTATGGGATGAGTGACAAAAGCAAGCTTGCTTGGTAAAGGAGCAGGAAGTACCCTTGTACCCATCCCAAAACACTAAAAGGCTCCCAATCTAAAACTCTTGTCAACCAGGAATCCCCAGACACTATCCTGATCAACAATTTACTCGGTGCCAGCGCGTTGTTTTTGGTGGTATGTATCCGGATTCATAACCCGGATGAATCCCCCGGGCCCGATTACAAGGTGTGAATGCGACGGATCCCGAATGCGATATATTTGAGTTTATGACGGTGAAACCGAAGCAACAATCTCCAGATCGAAATGGACAACCTCACCTCAGCTATTGAACGTCAAGATTGGTCTCAAGCTCATTCTATCGCCCAATCGCTTTCTTTGGACCCCTCCCACTTATTCAAACACCAAGTCTCCTCATGTCTAGCTACTGGTCGAGAGATTCCTTCAGACGTGTTACAACAGCTGCTTTCCAAGGACCCAGTATGGACGGCGCAAGCAGTACTATCTTTCCAATCACCTTCGATCACTAGCACGATCCAGAAGCATCTCAATGAAATAGGCTTAGAAGCAACCGAATTATGGATGAAGAAAGTCTTCACAGACGAAATACCCTTGCTTAAATGGCTTAACGAGATGGTTGAACAACTCGATGGCGATGTCGTAGAACAAAAGCTTAAGGATTTGATTGAAGGGTCGAACGAGGTGCGGGAAGTGTGTGAAGCTAGGTGGATGGCATATGAAAGATCCTGGCGCTGGAGATTATATGCTCAGTTATATGAGGTAGACAAACACTCCTCGCCGGTCACCCAAACCTCTCGGCAGGCGACTGCAGACGATGCTTCAGAAGTGGCAGAAGATGCATGGGGAGAGTTGGACCTCGATCTCTCGCCAGAACTTCCAGTCACGTCCCAATCTGAGCTTCAACCTCCTTCCTTCTCCAACTTTCTCGGTCGAAACCTTCGATATCTCGCCTTGAGCTTTGCTTCAGAGATCAAACTTCGCCAAGCTCGAATCATCGCCCAGGAGTGTCATCTCGATTATATTGATATATGTGATCAAATACCATTGCATGCACAGCCTTCCGATCCGGAATATGGCAGTGATTTGATCGAGATCCTACCACGCAAAACTTCCAATCAACCGCTTCCGCGACTGAACCCAGATGATGCGGTTCGGAATTTCTTTCAAGGACGACAAAAACGCCCTGAGCCACATTCCGATGAACAGCTGACACAGTGGTACCAAACTCGAGTCGATGCTATTGAAAAGTACACAGGTCACATTGACACAGCTATTGAATTTGTTCAGCATGGTGCCTCTTTGGGTGTTCCTGGTCTCGAAAGTA
This sequence comes from Melampsora abietis-canadensis, assembly GCA_002157025.1. Classification (NCBI taxonomy): domain Eukaryota; kingdom Fungi; phylum Basidiomycota; class Pucciniomycetes; order Pucciniales; family Melampsoraceae; genus Melampsora; species Melampsora abietis-canadensis. Next base: position 14,562 of record KZ124321.1, on the reverse strand, counting down.
TGGCGGAAGATTTGAGTCTGTTCAGCAAGTTGCTTTATGAAGCGCCTGATCATACATATCATCAATGGACTCTCGATGAATGGCGCAGAAAATCATTAAATGAAGTCGTCGACGCCTACTTACGCGGGTCAACCCCGCAAACTCTAGTGAAAAATATCAACCGACTTGCTTTGCCATATCTTGGCGTTATGGAGAGTCGAATCGCTCGGAGCTCAGTATCCGATTCCGAGACCACTATCCCCGACGCGATCCGGTTTTGGGCCCTGGGCAGGGCTCATGATTTGCCCATGCTAGTCGCCCTGATTGAGTCAAGCTCACCAACTCGCAAACTTCCAGAGCGATTTATCAAAGACAACGAGGAATTGGCTCGTGTCGCAATCGCGTGTTTATATACGAGCTCAAAGCTGGATGAATGGGACCTGATGAACAAAGTCTTTGAGTGCATGCCAGCTTTTCCTAATGCTGAACCGATGCCTGCAAGCTTCCGGTCCTCAGAATATCTGCAAGAACTTTTCAGCACCCTGGAAGTTTCTAAAACTGGCAACGATCTCACTCACCAACTTTACGCAGCTTTGACACAAGCATCAGCCGGAACCCTTTCGGCTATCTTAGACGGCTTGGATAACCACCTGACGACAGCTGAAGTACTTGCTCGATGGAATGTACCGGTCAAATTGAAAGATTTGATAGTCAAGTTTCAAGGCAAGAGTGTAGAACAAGAGAAGTTAGCGACCAGGATGGCTCGACAAGAAGGTGGCCTTGAGATGGAGAGTGAAGAAGAGTGGGAAGTCTTGTTGGAAGGAATGATTGAGCTTTCCAAACCTGGCCGAGTGTTTGATGCATTAGACGAGGTCAATATCATCAGATTGTTTTTTTCTGGCCTCTTGACATCCGGAAGTCAGTATTTACCATCCTTGTGTTTACCCGTTGCATCGTGCTTAGCTGACGAAAGGAATATCTTGCAACAGAGTTCAAGTTGGCCAAAGCCTTGTTCTCCTCTCCGAGTAGTGGCCGTCTGCTGACACCTCAGGTGAAAGAAGACTTGGTCATATCCGCGTCGCGCGAGTATTATGATAATGCTGAGTCAGGGAACCAGAATGTCGGTGAGATGAGACTCGCCCTGGAATGGTGCGAAGCTTCCTTCAATTTCTTCTACTGTTCCTAGACTAATGAATCGTGTTTCATCAGCCTCGCTGCTGCAGAACCGACACCCCGAATACAGGCCGAACGCGACTTTATTGAGGCCACCAGTCGGCTCACGTCCTTCAAGCTCGCGTCCCAGCCTGGCGTTTTGATGACACCGATACAAATCCGCTTGAAAGCAAACAAACTCGATCTAATAGATCAACTCCTTTCGACTAACGAAGATGCATACAAACATCAGGACATGATCTTAGAGCTTGTAAAGAAGCTCGGATTTCGCGATGACACCTTGCCCCAAATCAAAGCGCTTGCATCTATCGTTGACTCCGCTATATCCATGGGGGATTTCAACGCTGCCAATGAAACCTGCCATCGTATGGTTAGCACGTTGGAAATCATGAAAAAACGCCCTCGAAAACTTGAACCGGAGGAAAAAGTGAAAAGCGCATCGGATGTTGTTTGGAATACATGTGCTAGATTGGGTACATCCACCGACATAAACCTTCAGGGTTCTGATGCTGAGAAGAGATCAACACTATTGGGACATGCGATTATTCTATGCCCTGCTGATCAGATCTCAGGTTTGCTCGCCAAGTGGCGCGATCTCGAGGCAGAAGACTTGATCAGCAAGGAAGTCCCTGTCGGTGGGCGACCATCACTCATCTCCTCAGGATCATGGCAACTTGGTCAGAGCATCGGCAAGACACCTAGCCGACCCGAATCGAGGATGAGCTCAGCTGTCAATCTCGCCAATTCAGCTTCGAGTTTGACCGGGGATCTTGCGATTCGAGCAGCAAGCAAGACATTGGGCAAAGCAGCCGCCCTGTTTCCTTTCAAGTCACGAAATTCACCACGAAATTCACCACGAAATTCACCACTCTTGTCTTCGGGAGGATCGATACCTACTACATTTGGTCACGCTGAACCTCAATCCGAATCGGAACGGCCATCTAGTGATCATACAAGAAGCTCAACTCCCTCTCAGGATCGTTCGATTCTTTCACAACCGTTGGCGAATCTAGTGGGAGAAGATGGTCTTGCGGTTGGTGCTGATCGAATCACAACAGCATTGAGTAACAAGTTTACAAGTGGGGTTGGTTGGTTAATCGGAGCAGACGAACTATGAGCTTCGTGATTGCATCTGTCATCCAGCCGATCAAATCTCATTTCGGTGTCATATTTAAATTTGAAGAACGCGGTTTATGAGATGAAATCTATTTGAGATTTCTTCTTTCGCAATTCATATTCTTGTAGAGCAACAGGCTTTCGGCCACCAAAATGTATTTTTACTGCAATTTCTAGCAAGAATAGGGTTCTGGAAGAGTCTGGTCAAATTCAGTTTGTGGGAATCGGATGTTCTCACCATCAGTTTCGTAGCCTACGTGCAATCCAACTAATGCATATCTACACAAGCTCGCTTTAAACATTGACTTGAAGATATGGCTCTCCATGTTGACAGATGTAGATCCCTCAAGTCATTGCCTGTTCATCCTTGATGAGTCACTCTTCTCTCATATTTCTGGCATGCTGACGTAGAGCCTGAGGTCTTGGAGAGATCTCAACTTGAAGATCTCTTTGTATTCTTAGAACAAAGTCGCATATCTAGCCTTGAGGTACCTAACGATAGTCATACGATAAGATCCTGACTATGAGAATTGGATATCTCGTCTAACATAAGTGTGAAGCACTGAGCATCTTTACCGGCATAATACTTCATTACACTTGAGCCATCAAAACCTGAGTATGAAGATAAGTTTGATAAGGTTAAATATGAACCAATGATTAAATGTTGTCTGCTTCCCTCGTTGTCAATTGAGGTTTATAAGGATGGTTCTATCTTTTCTGATTTGAGAAGAGTCGATGTCTTTCGATATGTGTGTGTTGTGAGTGTATCGAGTTTTTCAGTTTTTGATTAGTTTTTTCGATTTCAGGAACTTCGAAGATGAAACTGAACTTCGTACTATATAGCACACACCACTGTCACCACTACAAAGCTTACATAGTCACTCGATGCCACCCAAGAAAAGGTCTATCAAAGCAGCTTCAATCACTGGTTATGGTCAAAAACCTACAAAACGAACACTTTTAGCACTTCGAGATTCATCAGGTCGATTGGCAACAGCTGAGCATCAATTAGAATCAGGTGTCAATCAGCTCTCAACCAGACCGAATCCTACAAAGCCTCATCCTGGCCCTCGACTTACAAGCTTATGCCTATCAACTATTGCACAATCTTTCCAACAATTATTCTTAGATGAGAAAACTGGCCAAAAAACAAAAGATTGTGACGCCAATATCCAACTGATCAAAAAGTTACCATCTCACTTACTCCAACGGTTATTCCATCTTGTCACTCAGCCCTCTGTGCCCTCCTTCGTACCTAAGAACATCATAAACCTATTCTTTGGACCAAATATTACCGAATTCATTTGCAACGCTGTAAAGATACCGAGAGAGTTTGTTAGCGAACTTCGAAATTGTATACATTTGACCAAGATCGACCTCTCAAAGCAAACTGATCTAGATGGAAAATCACTGGCGAAATCTTTACGAGAGCTTACCAACCTTCAGTGGCTTAACTTGTCAGGTTGTGTCAAGCTAGGAGACGAAGTTGTAAAAGCGGTGGCGGAAACATCAGAAGATCGAATGCAGTATATGAATCTCAATCTAACGGCTGTCACCATAGATGGTCTTTCAGTTCTACTTGGTCGATGTCCTAACTTGGAAACCTTGAAGCTATCGAATGTGAACTCATTGGTGGGCTATCGTATCATTTACCGTGTTCCAACGCTTCCAAGCTGAGGCCTTGTAAGGATTTCGATCAATTTTCATAGAAAGACAAAGAAATATTTAAACTCATCGATAAAGCAACCCAACTCGCAAGCGAAAGTCGACATATTCCTCTTTCAAGATTGAAGAACCTGAAATTGAAATCTACTTTGGTATCAGATACTGGCTTAGGTCGATTCTTAAACCTTTGCGCTCCTACGCTCGAACGACTTGATATCTCTTATACAAAAGTTGAAGGATTAGATGTGCTTCGAATGGCTCTTTTTCGTACAGACAGTACCTTGGGACCTCCATCTTTACCTTCTCTCGTCTCAAGCCCATGCAAACTGACGAAATTAGTCATCTCGGGACTTTCAATCTTGTCTCATCCTCACTTCAAAGGACGCTTACCAGCACGTAGAGAGAGTCTGATAGAATTTTTTGATACATTTGCATCACAAACGAAAGAGATTAGGGATCGATTCCATACACTCAAGATGGGATTTATGGGTAATCCGCCACCTCCAAATGAATTTATTGTTCCAGATAACCTTTATTTTTTAGATTCCACTAGATTGAATCACTTGACTCCATCACTTCATAAACTTGAAGGGTTAAGGAACATCAACCTTCGTGGAAACGTTTATCTTGCTAAAAATTCTATGTATCCTAATAATAAAGATCGGTTGGCTCGGTTTATACGATTGATTGGAAGAAGATGTTATGAATTAGATTTGAGTGATATACCACGTCTTGGGGATACCACTTTGAATTTGGGCTTGAACGCTTTGATTGAAGATTCGAGATCTATTGTTGATTCTGAGGATGAAGATCAGATTGAAGATGATTCACTCCGAACACCTCGGCTTACTACTCTGGTCCTGAATAAAACAGATGTGTCAGATGAATCTAAGTCAGCTATCTCAACTTGTACAGCTCTAGAAAGTTTGTTTTTACAAGACACAAAGATCACTAGTAAATCCATTCATCTTGTATCTGATGCAGATGATATGCACTTGCTTATGATCCTTTTTTATTTATGATTAGGTGAAGGACTTGAGTTCATCATTCAAAATTGTTCAAATTTATGTGTTCTGGATTTGACTTCTTGCAGAGGTGTGCCTCGTGCTCATCGACGTGATTTCTTTTCAAAGTGAGTCATTATCTTTGTTTATTTAGATTCGGAAATAAACCTTGTAGAGTTTTTTTTGACCTTCTTTTGATGATTTCTTTTAGGATTCAAACATAATTTTGTTTCATCAAATATTAGATCTTTATATCTTTGAATGTAATCCTCATATATTCAAGTGGTACAGAGAAATAGAAATACATAGTAATTCTTTGTGTTGGTATATTGATGGATATCCTCTTTGCATTCTTATGAAAAATGTAAAGTTCATTTTGGGTTATGTAGCTTTCCTAAACTTCGACAACATTTTGTCTCCGTTCAAGATTGCAATTGCAGTAGATTTCAAGTCTCAAAGTCATGAATCAACCGAACGAAAATTTGAATAAAATCCAAGCCTACATAGGTGTCTTATCTGGCACTGACTTAAAACCGTGGTCCATGGTCCAAAGTCATGAAGATTAACATTGGTCAAAATCTCTCCAATGGTATGAATATCTTTCTCTCCTAAGACCAGCTAAATCTTTGGATGAAGCTAAAATGAATGATAATAGCGACCTTGTAGACTTATCCCAATACAAAAACACTTCTTGAAGACTTCAAAGGATGAAATTCTTGATATTATGACATTGTATGCGTGGAACTAAAAATTGTAAGCTTGGCCATGTGCCTATGTAGAAGTCCAATAAACTTACCTATATATGATATTTGTACGCCCATGCCTCCTAGTACATAGTGATGGGTTGACAGAAAAAATATAAAGATGATAAGTCTGCAAGTTCTATTTTTGAGCTCCACTCCCTCCAACTAGCCCAAAGATATATAGCTTCCGATCAGGGGACCAGGTCAAATACAGTGATATGAGTCTGGTCGAATGCCCTGGTTTGTTTTTCTGGGTGTCAGCCTTGATAAAAACTATTGAATTGAGACACTGGAAATGTAGCAAGCGTTGAAGCGTCAGCCTGGAGTGAAAGTACTCGTCGACGGCTGCAGTGCAAGTTGAACACACGGGAGCCCCGGGGTAGAGTTTCAACCCCGCCCGATCCCGATGGAGTTCTTGAGCTGCCAAGTGAAGTTGAAGTTCGAATTCAATTCATGACTCAGTCTACATCAACACCTTCAAGAAGTCGAACAATCAACATCAGATAATCACATCAACTTAACTTGCTCATCCGGTCATCCTCCAATCAAGAAGCTTCGAAACACTGTTTAAGAACTATCCTGATACTCGATCGGCTTCGGGACGAACCCCATTCGATTTTCCGAGATATTTCTTCGACCTACCTCCTTGTGTTGGTTCTGATCCCGTCCATTGCAAGGTAAGTTTAAATAAGCTTTTTATCGTTTGAAATTTGCTCTTTTCTGATTAAGTTGCCTTATTTGAATCGTTCGCTACAGACATCCTCCGAATCCGTTTCACGAATCTCGCTACCATGTTGGCACCAACGATCTTAGCACCCTTCATCATCTCGACAATCCTTATAACTTCATCACTTTCACAAAACACAACTCGTAACATAATCTATCCCAATGTCACTTCAACCACTCCGACTGCTACGAACGCGACATCCACAGTTAGTGGTGCAAATCCATTGACTACTAATGCACCCACAACAAATGCTACAGTCAACGGCACACTTCCCGTCAATCGTACAAATGTCACCACATCTACAGTTCCTTTACAAAAGATACCAGATTCGACTGGTATTGTCAATGTACCCGTTCCAGTCATGAGTGGAGAACGCGCTAATGGTCGTTTCGGACCTGACGACGGTTATATTGCTGCAGTTGGACAATTGATCATTCCTGTTTCCCTCAGTATTGGAGTCATGATATTCACAGTATACATGGTTGGAATTGGGCTCTAATATCTTCATAGATCATCTTGCATCTTCATTGGTTCTGTTGCACTCTCTTATACGTCAACTCTTATGTCTCTATCTTTATCGTCTACGTTGAATTATGTTCTAGTTAATCATCATTGTTTCAGCCTTGGAAAGCTTTTATTGTACGCCTCTCCTAACGCATCTCTTTCTTCATTCTTTATGGGTTTGCTATCTTGGATTGAAGTTTTATACACACATTTGTACTATCTCGATATCAAAGTGCTTACTTTGTGAGATGTACATTTTTGACATTGCAATCTTCTTTTCCTGTCTCATCTATTAATTTCTTCTCCTCTCACAATAGTTTGTCAGATATTATTTGCCTTTCTGATGGACTACAACACAAAGAAAATATAGTTTTTGATCTTTAATGCAAAATTGAGTTTGTACGGATCGTCATATCTAGTTTTCCTTTCATAATATCACAAGACTTGTGCGTCAAACGTTGCTAAACTTTAGATGCGGTTAATGAAATGCCCTTCAACACGGTCGGTGTTCGCTTGTTATGTACTGGGTATCTTGGCGAGTTTAGATTTCTTTTCAAGTCAATCGTTTCAAGTCAATACACAGCCGTGAATTTGAACCAAGGCACCCATCTTTCGGCTTGGAGACACATCATTTGGATTCCGCATCTCTCCAAGCGATGTCAAGGGCGCTTTTGACTAAGAAAATTCTGAAGTGCACTTGAACTTCAGAATCCCGTCGATATCTCATGTGTTTGATTGGTGTATTCCAAAATTTACAGAATGCGCAGAAGGAAAGGAACAGGAACACAAAAAAAACTCTATGTAAAATAAGCAAGTACTAGGAATAAGATGATGGAAAGGTAGAGCGCGCATGCTTCAATCACGTTAAAACTCAGTCGGGAAAGTGAGGAAACAATAGTGCTCTAGATATGGTACCCTATATCACAACACACAGTACACAACAAGGATACATGAGGAATAAGGGAATGATAACTAAAGTTTATTGGCATGTAGCGATTGAAGAAGCTGCACACCATTATATACAGAAGAATGTTGTAGGAATTCATTTGAGAACAATTTGGTAAAGATGTATGTAGGTAACCTCTTCAATTCCGCGTCGAAATTGCACAAGAGGATTAAAAGAACAGGTGAATTACTTCCTATGAGTTGCTACACCGGTAGTGTCGACGACCTTGACGATCTCAAGGTTGTATTCATCCGCAAAGATCGCTTTATCATTGCTGGAAAAAATTAGCCCCTTGTAGATCGCAACCCCCGTCAGGAACAAGACAGCCACATAAGCTATAATGATGAGTATAGTCATGGCTAACTGAATCGTAAAGAATACCGGAAAGTTGAATGTCTCTCCCATGAACTTCAAGGACAAGATGAGGCCGACATTTGGGAAAGTAGTCGCCCAGCATCCCAAAATCTCATCAAGGTGTTTGTCTGGTTGTTTTTGAAACCTTCTCAGCTTATTCAATCAAAGGGTTGAGACGTTCAAGTGTGACTGACGTAATCGACTCCAATAGGGAATGACGGCGAGGATGAATAGCAAGAAAGCAGTGCCAGTAAGCATGATTCCCACGAAGACGCATCCAGCATACCAAATGTCGCCTGCTAATTCGCAGATGAGGTCGTTCGCCGGTAATCTGTTTACAGAATAAATCTTGACATCAGATCCGAGGATTTCTTGGTAAAAACAATCAAGTTTATGAGATCATACATCGTCTGAGCGGCTTTACCCATGTGAAAGAATACCAAAGCTGCAGGATTGTAACATTTGGAAATGGATGTCAGTTCAGCGAAAAGCTTCTCTCCAAGAGCCTCTTGGGTATACTCACCACTAAATCCCTGTGCAAAAGATTGAAGTCCAATGTAGTCAGTCAAATACAATAGCTGTAAAACAAAAAAAATGCGATGACGCACTGGAGGGCCCACAGCCACAAATGCACCATTGGCCTGATTGGTGACGAGGGTAGCAGGTTCAGGTCATACACAACTAGGGTACTGTCGATAGCGTGTGTTCAATTACTCACTTGATGACCAGCCATGAATCCAGTGTGCATGATGCGGAGTAAGAAAATTGACTGGGGCAGAGATCAAAGCATGGATCAGTCAAACCTCAATTGATTTTTCTTGATTCAAATCGAGCATGTATTACCAAGTAAAATATACTCATGAAAGCTCCTCCACCAAATCCCAAAATTCCTACCAAGCAAATAGTGAGGGCTCGCGGATCGGTCAATGGCATGATACGCAAGATATTGATGGCTACGACCCCTGTAAACATCAACGGGAATACGGGGAAAGCCCATGCTATAGAGAAGATTTTATAGGAAAGCCAAGAAGTCAGATATCTTATTTTAGATCCATGAAGGAGAAGTCTCTTACCAGGTGTCATACTTCCCAACGCTGTACCAAGAAGAGATGTGAGCTCAAGATAGCATGTCTAAAAATTGAGAGGTTCTCTTACGATCCCTTGGCCTCAAAAACCAGATAGTCATGACAGCAAATGCAACACTGAGAGTTGGAGTTCATTCCCAAACATCAATTCACCAGTGGTAAGTTTTCCAAGGCTATACACTTTCTCACTCCTTCAATCAAAACTCACACCGAAGCTATCACCACATAAATCCAGAATAAAGCATACACCCTGTGGAGCGTGTGTACTGTCGGTACACTGAATTCAGGAAGCACTGTCAGGATCAATGATCAACATAATTAGAACTTTGATAAACTTACGCTAAAAGTTTTCGTGATGGGTGTATAGGTAAAACCAAGATCAGTCAGACCGCGGGGTGTGGCTTAGGTGAACCTACTCTACGTACCCTGAAAGATTGAATCGATAAGATGCTTCAGTGGGTATCTTACATGCAATTGCACCGTAAAGAGAACTTTGAACATACATAATTTATAATACCCACAATGATGGTAGCGCTGAAAGATTGTACAAAGTCAGGAATCAGGACCCATGGAAGTTTGCTTTCACACCACGTACAAATTCAAAGCAAAAGTCGGAATGAACGAGTTTCTGTTAGGATCCATTATCACCCGTTTGAATTGTGTCGGGAAGAAGAATGCTATAGCATAGGGAAAAGGTTAAACGGGTTTGCACACAGTGTTAAGGGTTGAGTGAAGTTACATGCCTTGTACTGCCAGTAACGCCGTTGCAGAGATAAATATGAAGATGTTTAAGAAAAAAAGTACGAGTTCTATCTTCGTTACTGTGAGAATGTAAGATGTGTAAGTGCAAAGCCAAAAGGTCCGCTCATATACAATTATAAATGCTGACCCCAGGGAGGATGGTTCTTCAAGTTGTAGAGCAAGATATAGACCGCAGCGGTTCCTAGTGTTGAAAAGTTCGCTCATAATCAGTATAAATAGAAGAGTCAAAATATAATCTGATGATTAAGGAAACACAATACTAACCCATCCCAAGTGGCTAGAATTTTTTGTTGTTTGAAATCAGAACACATCGAAAGCTTAAAACACATCCAGATGCAAAGAAATGTGGAAACGGCTCACGTAGGCCTGCCAGTGAATACCATGTATCTTCTTTTTGATAGTTGACGATTTTGGAACTAGATGCGTAGAAATGCGCATAAGTTTTCGAGAGGATCCAATATCTGGAGCTGGAGACATGATCAAGATTCGAGATCTCGGGAGGATTGAACTCTGAAGTCGTAGAAGATGATAAGAGAACTCAAGAGCTCGCGTTCACTAGACTGGCAGATTGAATCCGGCTGCGTCAAAATGCTGAATACTACTCAGTTTTTTTGGTGTAGGTAAATTATTGAGAAGACACAGTTGAGCCTCTGTGCTGATGCACAAATGTGTTGGAAGGCTGACTACGAAATGAAAATGAAACTGAGGAGATAACGACGTCAGGTAATAACCCTCGAAAACAAATCACTATATATCGTGCGTCTTCACACTAAACCAGGTTTACCTGTGAGCAGTGCTAACACACCCAAAACAAAATTGGCGCGTTAAAATACATGCTGGGACTTTAGGGACTAAAATTATCTTGATATAGGATCTGATCTTCGTCGAGATGTTTTTCCTTCCTCCCGTTTTCGTAAGCGCGGCGAGGAACTTTTGGTAGCGTCACAGAGCGTCACCCCAGAGATGAACAGGAACTGCCTGTGAATTGTACGATCAAAGTCATCACTGCCCGACTATTGCAGCACTGAGCTACAGCCAAGATACTTTCGTATTTTTAAATCTGATAAGCCGGGGAACCATGAGTCTGCATGTACTTGACCCATCCTTTTAAAGATCTGATACAGACAGATGTCGCAGGTTTCGATACAGCCGATCATTCTAGATCGGTGTATGTCCGTTAGTCATTTTTACGAACGACCAAAATCCCGCCCACCCACTCCTAGCTTTCCAAAAGAAGCAGTTTAAGGATACCAGAACTTCACGACAAAAGTAGCGTAGAGCAGCGAAAAAATAAAAAATAAAATGAAAATGAAAGTATATGATGATAAAATAACAAAAAGGAAACATTTTTTTTTTAGTCTCGGTATCTCTCCACAGTTAGGATAATCTCGGTCACGGTTTTTTTCCCTTCTCTCTCTAGTAGTTTGTCTCTCTCTCTCTCTCAAAAAACAAGAAGAAGAAGATGGTTCCTAATTTTACGACCTCGACATTGTATTTCTGAGGTCCCATGGTACTGACAGGGATGGCGAAAGATAACGGGGGTGTGTTTTCTTTTTTTCGACAATGTATAGTTGTTTCCTCTTGTCCACCCCATAGGGGTGTCTCGTCAAAACTCAGAAATATCGACATCTGCTCCGGCCTACGGCCAGCGCGGCTTCGCCTCGAACAAATGTGCCAACGTGCCACATGACAGGGCTTAGCCCAGAGACCTATCAGCGAAACACATCCCCATTACTCACGTGTTTGCAAATATAGTCCGGTAGTTAGATCCATCTGATTAGCCTTATGACTTTACCTCATGAGCGACCTTGTTAGATTTCAGTAGAGTGCATCATACACCAGACGCTCCTCTTACATAATGAGCTGTCTTGATAGGTCTCGATTTGGCTCGCACACCAACAGACTGGAGTCTATACCATGATCTTTTGGGAGAACCAGCTTTGAATTTCTTTTCCAGGTCTGCAATGGAATAATGGCTCATCATTTCCTTGTGGCTTGAAGGCTCAAGTCTTCTGATTTATTATTCTTTGGGTTGACTTGTAGAATTCCAATTAAAAGACGTGATTTAACTTATTGTATTTGTCCAAGTCTGGGGAACGTTGTCTTAAAGTTGGACCAGCTTTTTTAGAAAAAAAGACCCCCCCTAGAAGTCAAGAAATTGTCACAAAGCGACGGACTGCGCTCGACGAGAACCTCGCTGTTTGCTCAGTTGGTTCATCTGATAGTAGGCTCTCTAAAATTCAAAGTAGTTAAGCAAAATCCCCGAAGCATTAATTTCAAATGAGAAAGATGAGAAATAGTAAACAGATAAAGACCAAGAGAATTTCCCGAAAGAATTGTGAAACAGAACACAGATAAAGAGTACAATTTTAGTAATCAAGCAACCATCATAAAAGGTGGTCATAGGATAAACAGAACACAGAATGTTGAAGTAAGAGGATCAAGAAGTACGCTAAGGATGGCTATGTGCGAGTGAGACAAAAGAAAACAGGTATTGGATTAGTAATGCTTCGGGCGCTGATAGCGATAGGTGAGAGCTAAGCAGGCTAACTTACGCGGTAATGCACTGAGTCAAAGTCTTTATTGATTGGCAGTGTAAGAAGCAGCATCAGCCATGGGGTTCAATGTGGTGTGACTAGTATCATTTCCGTTGAGCATAGTGATATTGACACCCTTAGATCCTTCGTGAGCATTTATTGCACCTCCAAGAGCATCAGTTCCACCGACATTTGCAGTGGGGACGATCGTACCATTGGGGGCGTGAGCACCAGCTGTGATCATCGAGCTATCGCCTCCAAAACCAGTTTGAAAGCCACGGCTGGATCCACCTTTCTCTTTGGCTGGCACAGTAGTAACATTGACATCCCCTGGACCTAATGGATTGTGGATGGGTGGAAGGAGATTTCGAATTGGTTGAGGGATAGCGGCAGGAGCATAAATGAGAGCTGGATTGGGGTTTGAGCCTTGTCCGCCCAAGACAGGAGGACCGGTTTCACCGCTGGTATGAACAGCACCAATCATAGGGCCGTTGTTGTAAGAACCAAGGGTTGTAAGTGCACCAGGAACGGTGCCTCCGGAACCAAAGACGTTTCGCTGACTACCTAATTTACTCAACGTCCCACCAATGTCTTGACCAGCCGGACCGGTAGAGGCGAGACCATTGAAGACGGCATTGGCAACTCCGGGATTGCCATTGGCGCCTGGGGCTGCAAGCGCTTGGAGACTTTGACCGAGACTTTGTAATTCGGAGGCATATTCGGCGAGGGGTCCCTGTGAGGCGATGTCACCGAGAGAGCCAGGAAGTTGAGCGTCGCGTTGCGTTGGGGCCTGGTAAGTAGATGAGCTCCCATCTCCCATCATTTGACCGTTCTCT